>PVHY01006305.1:0-34604 GCA_004024945.1 Uropsilus gracilis
TCCCCAGGGATAATTCACCCCAGTAGTTCTGCATGGAGTGACCTGCTACTACTTTCCTTTCAGATATTTTTTGAAGTTGCCAAATTTGAGGTTACAGAGTAAAACATTCTGTTTGTTGTAGTAAAAAAATTATAAAAAGTATCTATATAAAAGTTATTTTTTAATTTTGAAAAGTAGCATTTTAAAATTGGGAGGCTTTGTAAGTTGTAAACAGTGTTCTGTAGCTATATCTCTGCACTGCTCTGCTTGGCAAAAAGAAGTATTTGCTATCCTTGGTTAGTTTTGGTTGTAACCTCTATGATTGGGGCTCCTGCATATTTCAGTAACTACTGTGTCATTTAATAATTACTGTGTTCTAAAAAGATCTTTTTATTTATGAAAAATAGAGATCAAACAGTCTTGCAAAGAGGCACATTATTTTTTTTGAAGTGTTGCCAAAGAATTTATTTAGCCTGTCTCCCCCATTATTTTTTAATCCCCTCCCCATCTTGTGTCCCCTTGTCCCTTCTCTTCCTGCCCCCTGGTTGATACCTGCTGGGTTTTTTTTAGTGTTTTTTGTTTTTTAAATTTTTAAGAGACTGGGTCACATTATGTTTCACCCAGGGTTGTCTCAAACCCATGAACTTAAGTGAACAGGTAGGTGTGCGTCACCATGCCTGGCAGATAATCCACTAGTTTTTTAAAATATTGTACATTATTAAAACACTGCTACGTAAAGGTCCAGTATTTTTTATTATTCTGACTTGCTTGACTGTAATATTACTGAAATAATTCGCTCAAACCTCATTTTGTTGGAACTGCTGCACTTCATCTTTCTGTGTGGTTGAATAGCTTTGTGTAGTGTAGATATAGCACTTCTTCTTTCTCTGATCATCTATTGAAGGGCATTTAGGCTGTGTCTATGTCCTGGCTATTATAAACAGTGCTGCAATGAATATACAAATATAGCAAAAAAAAATTACATGTTTTTTTGACTTGATGGTTTCATATTCTTTGGATAGAAGCCCAAGGGTGGGGTTACTCAGTCCTGTGATGCTTCCCAGTTCGTTTTATTAAGGTAAATTTAAATTGCCTCCCATAATAGTTATACCAGTTTAGATTCCCAGCAGTGAGTGGGAAAGGTTCCTCCTCATCATCCCTACCACTTGTTGGCGGTCTTCTCAATATGTGCCATTCTTGTAAGCATGTGATGGTATCTAATTGTAGTTTTATCCTCACCTCTCTTATTGGAAGTAATGATGAACATTTATTCCTATGTCAGTCTTCTGAAAATTCTCTTTGAACTGTCTGTTCAGGTCTCTTCCCCACTTATTACTTGGGTTGCTTTTTTAAAATTTTTCGGTGGTGAGTCTTTTTTTTTTTTTTTTAGTATCTTTGATATTAATCCTCTGATGGTTATATATTGTATAAATATTTTCTCCCACTCAATAAGATGCCTTTTTAATGTTCTTATGTATAGTTTTTTGAGTCAGCAACTGCGGGGGTTTCTGCAGAGCACCCCCCCCCTTGGTTATCATTGAATGCTTAGCCCTTCTGAGACTGTTGCACCTAATGTGTGCTGTAGTTATCTGCTTTTTTGTGGTTTTTTTTTTATATGGATTATTTTGAATTAAGAAATGATACCAAAATTACTTTTCTCCTAAGAGCAAGAAATAAAGCTTCATTTTGAAGAACACTCTCTCTACCTTGAGATGGGAAGGTTTCAAGACTTGCCTGCCTGGTAAATAAATTGTTTTAACCTTAAAGTGTGTTTATTTTTTTCTTTGGTGCTCTTAATCCCTTACAAATTCGTTGTCTTTTTGAAAAAGTATGTAAGCATGTTACTCTGTTCAGATCCTGGGTCTTGTATTTCTATGAGTCTTCTGCATACATGAATGAAATGTCCTTTTTTTTTTTTCTCGCCTTAGTCTGTTTTGTGTCAGTTTAATCATCAGATCAGCCAAAAAGAACCTAAGGATGTATAGGGAAAATTCTTTACCTGACAATATTTTCCAGATATTACTTTGTTCATGGTATATTAGGGCCATGGTGGAAATATTCCCCCAAGTAGTAACTTAAAGTAGTAGTTAGATGTATTGAACCCTACTAAAATAGCTGGTCATGATGGTAAGTTGTACCACTAACTTCGAAGAAGGTATTTTGTGAAGTGCAGTGTTATTATGGGTGCAGTGTTATTTTGCAAAACAAAGAAGAAATTAGTATTATGTGCTCCATGAGAGCACCACCAATTTTCCCTATATCCCTGTGGGGTGGCTTTTTGGATCTTTAAGGAATGTATCCCCTGCAGGAATGCTGTACTTGGCCGTTGCTTCCCTGTGGGGAAGGTGGAAGAGAGCAGGTTTGAACATTATCTTCCCATGGGCTCTTCTGCTCACCCCCATGTGTTTTAGTTCGATGCTCATTTGGATTCTGTTCAGCATTTCTCAGGTTTCGCTGATTCCTCTTGTCATGTCACTTCTCTGACCCCAAACTTTTGAGCTATCCTGTCTAGTCCTCTGACCCAAACCAGCTCCTAATTATGCTTCATCTGTATCTATTCCATTACTCTCACCACCTTAAAGCCCTGAAATCTGTTTGATATGAGGTACACCTTGGAGATACTGTAGGTTTGGTTCCAGATTTCTGCAAGAAACCAGCTGTTATAACATGAAGTCACAGCAATGTTTAGGTTTCACAGTACATATAAAAGTACATGTATCCTCTACTGTAGACTATTAAATGAGCAATCATATTATGTCTAAAAAATGTACATCTTAGTTAAAAAAATGCTAATCTTCTGAGCCTTCAGTGAGTTAAACATTTTGCTGCAGAGATTCTTGTAAAATCAAAAAGGCAATTGCTGAAGTGCAGTTAAATGAAGCATACTCTCTAGTCCTCACATCACTGTTCTGAAGCTCTCAGGAAACTGAGGTTACTTACCTTTGGCTTTTGGTTCATGTGAGGGCACAATCCAGATGCCTGCCTGTGCTGGTGGCAGTGGGTAGGGGGGCCTTTAAACTGGAGAGCATGCTCCCACTCAGCAGGCGTGGCTGCAGGGCTGCCTAGCTGAGTGTTGTTGCTTCCAGTCATTAGGGGCCACTTAACTGATTTTCACATTACTGTCATCCAGTGACTGGAACATGGGCTTCCAGTTCATGGCCTTTGTCTGAAGTGCTTAGAAGGAAATGCAGACTGACAGAGTGGCTTGTTCTCTCCATACTGGACCACCCTTAGCTCCGACCTGACTGCTGTAATTTCTGCTGCTAGCTTTTTATCTTTTCAATGAGGTACTTCCCAGCTAGCAACTGAGAACTGCCTCAGGAGGAAAATGGACTCTTGCTAGCAGGACATAGCAACCCTTCTGCACCATGTGACTTTGAAATTTACTCTTTCAGGGAGAGGGGCAAAAAGGAAAAATTACTCTTTCACAGAAAGAATACTTTCATGTGGTGGGGGAGGGGGATAAATAGTTATAAAATACTCAAGCAACTTTTAAATGAAATGTTTCTTGAGTCATTTGGGGGTATTTATGTTAAGGGGGGAAGTTATATGTCTTAAAACCCAGCCTTTTACTAGATGCCCACTCTGGATATTTGCTCGGTGTCCTTCATTTTGAACTTGTTTGGTGCTTTTCCAACATTGAATTCAGGTTTAGTATCTTTGACAGGAAAAGCAAAGACTCGTTTCTTTGTTGCATCTTTTCTGGTGGTAGTGATTTCAGCTTATCCTTGCTGTTGGTGAAATTAATGTAGATTGTTTTAAAAGGTTTCTGCCCCAGAATAAGTTTTTCCACTATAAAACGACTTTTATCCTTTTGTAATAAACCTTTTTCAGGGGCATGTTGAGATCTAGAACTCTGTTTAACAGGAGAAATCTGACCCCATTTTCTTTAATCAGTTTACTTACTAATATCCCTCTTAGGTTACTAGTCTCTATTCTGCCGGTTCGGTCCGGTACACTCTTCCATCCAACTTCCAGTCACAGCACATAGCCACTGGCTCAGACTTGAGCCTGCTGTTCACTTCCAAAAGTCCTGAGGAACAAGAAGAGACCCTAATTGCTTTTCCATGGAATTTCAGTTTAATAATTGAATGGGGACTAGTGATTTTGGTCTTTCTAAGTACTTGAGATATGATAAACATCATCATTCATGTTGGAGTTCATGCGTTTTAAATCTGAGCTCACTGTGGAATCCTGGTTGCGTATATGTGATGTATTTAATGGAATAAATTCTGATATAGTTGCCTATATTGGTCAGTTTTAAGGGTACTGCTCTATCCAGACATAACATGTTTTGGGGAGGGAGTTTTTACTTTACTGCACCTAATTTTCTTTCTTTCAGTTCCATTGTTTTTTAAATCTGAGCACTTTATGTGTTAGTGATAGGTGTACAAGATAAAAATCAAATTCTCATTCCTGCAAAAAATGCTAGCAGACTAATGGTTCAATCTTGAGAATACTGAAATAGCACAGGAGTCAGGAATACCACTTGGGGAAAAAAATAAAAAAATATTCATACTAAGGGAATATTTCTAGTTAAGGAAATTAAATAGTTAATAAGTTAACAATAGACACTTTAATGAGTCTGGATAATAGACTAGTGCCCAAATACCTGAGGGGCATGCTTTCAGATATGCCAGAAATAAAGGTTACAGTAGTAACTCTTAACTGGGAAATTTTTAGACTTTCCTTTCCAGTGTCTGTATTTCACTTACCTTAACTTGTCAGGGCAATGATACAGGGTGGTGATGCTGTTAAAAATTGGGCGCCAAAATGCCTTGGTGGTGGGATCAGAGAGAAAGACCCGCAGGGAAGAGGCGAGAAGCTGGAAAAAGGCGCATAAAAAGGACCAATGAAGAGAGGAGGGGGCCATGAGAATGGCAGACCGAGAGAACAGGCCCGCGTGGCCTGACCAGGGGAAACCCTGTAAGAGTGAGCTGGTGGTGGCAAGGAGCCATAGTGGGAGAGTGGTGGTCAGAGAAGTAGTGGGTGTGGAGCTGGATGCCAGGATGGCAGGCTGGGGTGACCAGGGGCTGCTGAGGGCCAGACTGGTAGATTTGGCCAGGAGCCACTGAAGGTGGGTCTGGTGAAGGAAGTGCGTGTGTGGACTTTGCAGGGTGTGTTGGACATGTGCTTGGGACCCTTGAACTAAATAGGTACTTGGGCTAAAATAACTGGCCACTTATGGCATTAAGGACTTTTCATTTTTCTGTTTAATTGTCCTTGTGAATAAAACCCTGTTGTTTAAATTACATTGTGACTTTAGCAACTGCTGCGCTGGTGATGCGAATCTGGTAAGAAAGCTGGGCAACAGAAGCCGCATTTTATTTTTTTAATTTTTAATTTTGTAATTATCGTGCAATATTGGTTATGGTTGTATTGTACCCCTTATTCCCCACCTCCCCCATATTTTTACTTTTTTATACTAATTTAATTGTTTTATTTTGTGTGTGTGTATGTGTGTGTGTATACGTGTGTGTATACACGTATATATATTACGGTTATTGTGTATCCTGGGATTTTCTCATTCCTGTAACACATGTTAACTATCTTATTCTTTTGTGCCCTCTGCCTCCCCCATTTCCTTCCCCCTCCTCTCTTGCTCTTATTGTTCAGTCTGTATTTAAAAATGCTGCTTTTCCCCTGTGGCTTGTTGGTTGTTGGCTTCTGGCCCCATTATGACCCCATTTCAGCTAGGGCAAGGAAGACAGGAGAAGCTATAGAGTGTTTTGCATATGCTTTCAGTTTTCATAGAGACCAACAAGTCTTGACTGAGAACAACTGAGTTACCATTAATGTGACTATCTGTACTTGTGTAAGCACCCAAAACTCAGTAACTTTAAAAAGCTACTTATTATGGCTCATGATGCCAGGGTATTGAGCAGAGATTTACATGGGTAATTCATGATGCCAGGGTATTGAGCAGAGATTTACATGGGTAATTTTCCCCATGTGACACTGACTGGGGAACTTTACTGTATTTTCTGAGGCAGTGGAGCTGGTCTGAATGGCCCCACATGTCTTGGCTCACAGCCATGCTGTCTTAGCAAGACATCTGAAAGGTGGACTCTGTTGACCCTGCTCCTCCTACTTGAGTCCTTGCTGTCCATCAATTTCCTTAGTAGGATGGTTAGAATTTCACTTGGGTCAAGGGTTCCAGGACACCAGTGAGAAAGTGGCCAGTTATTCTAAAAGCTATGCTGTTTTTGCATCATATCAGCAGTACTCTATTGATGAAAACAGCCAGGAAAACTTAGAATCAAGGCCAGGGAGCTAAGACTTGCCTTGATGGATGGAGAAAAAAATGGGGAAAATGGCAGAATCATTATGGTAACCACCCCTTGAAATAATTTTGGGTGAGATAAATGTATGTTTAAAACTTAAAACTTATGTGTAAGATATGTAAGATAAAAAGATAATTTTTGTATGAATTAAAAATTAATATTCATTATAGTACATACAAAGTTTTAAAATTGTCTTCATTCAAATGAAAATTCAAGTGATTATAATTTTTAATGTATTTTTAAATTATGTTCCATCTTTGTGAGTGTTTCAGGTATAGCATTGAGCATGTCCTTCAAGCATGATCATTATCTTTCCCACCACAAAAGCATTGAGTCCTCCACCAGGTTCCATTGTGCTCTCTTCTCCCTAACTGGACCTGTTTTCACCTCTCTCCCTCTACTGACATGCATCTCCTCTTCTGGTATCAGGGTGAAAAGAGGGGCAAAAGCTTCCAACCAATAAGCCACAGGTCCACTTCACCTGCGTGTTGCAATTGCCACTCAAAATGCAGTTTTAATAACATGGTTTTTTATTAACAAGAGAATAATAGGGAAAACAAAAAGTCCTTTAAAGCCACAAGTGGCCAGTTGTCTTACTCCAGTCACCATTTTCAGTCCCAAAGGTCCCAAAGACAGATGTCTCTGATGGTGCCCCTTTGCCCCTCCAAACCTCAGAGGCAGGCACTCTGCAAATCCAGTCTTTATCCAGTGTCTTCTCTTTGCTTCTTCTCTCTCCAATGTTTTGAGCTGCTCCGCTTCTCCAAGGTTCTTCAAACTTCTTCCGTAACTGCTGATACACAAATCAGCTTTCCAAATCCCTTTGCAGGTACCAGCTTTGCATGACACCTTGCTGCGGTGCCACACTCTCCACGCTGGCTACTCTTCTGCTGGTCACCATGGCTTCTTGCCACCACCATCATTCTTTTGCATGTGGGTGTTCAATTTTTCCACCACCATTTATATAACAAGCTTTTATGTTTGAGTGTATATTAGTTACTCTTGTAGATTAGTTGTCCGTAACTGTGTAACTTTATTTCTTGGTTCTCAATTCTATTTAACTGATCTGTGTACAGTTTTTATTCTAATACCATGCTGATTTGATTATAATGGCTTCATGGTATATTTTGAAGTCTGGATTGTAATACCCCAGTTTCCCCCCTTTTTGACTCAGGAAAGCTTTGGTTATTCAGAGCCTCTTGTGGTGGCATATGAATTTCAGTAATATTGCTTCTAGTTCTCTGAAGATTGACATTGAGTTTTAATTAAGATTGCATTGAATCTGTAAATTGCTCTAGGTATGGTAGCTATTTTAACAATATTCTTTCAGTCTGTGAGCATTGAGTATCTTTCCATTTCTTTGTGACTTCTTTGTCTTTTAAAAGTATCTTACAGTTTTCCTTGTATGATCCTTGACCTCCTTTCCTTAGGTTTATTACCAGTTACTATTTTGTGAGATTGTGCTAGGATGAGTTTCTTAATTTCTTCTTCTAGGTCATTGTATTTCTGTAAGAAGGTAACTAATTTGTGTCTTTTGATTTTTTAGTCTACCACTTTGCTGAACATTTTATCTTAATTAGTTTTTCTGTAGAGTTTCAGGGTTTTCAGTGTATATTTCATAACATCTGCAAATAATGATAGCTTTACTTCTTACTCAATCTGTATTCATTGCTCTGGCTATGACTTTAATACTGTGTTTGAATAATAATGATGACAGTGACATCCTTGTTTTGTACTTCAGCTTAGTGGAAAGACTGTCAGTTTTTCATCAGAGAATGACACTATTGGATTCTCATATATGGCATTTATTATATAGGATATGTTTCACTTATCCTTAGTTTTTCAAGGGTTTCAAACATAAATTGATGCTGAGTTTTATCAAAAACTTTCTTGACATGCTATTGATAGTCATATGGTTTTTATCTTTCTTTTGGTTGGTATCATGAACTACATTGATTTTTACTTGTTGAATCATCCTGTGTACGTGATAAAATTTCATATGATCATGACATATAATCTTTTTAATGCATGTTTGGATTACATTAGCCAAGATTTTATTGAGATTTTTTGCATCTGTATTCATTAGGGAGATTTGTCTGTAATTTTCTTTTGTGTGTGTTGTCTTTGTTGGGTTTTGGTATTAGAGTGATGTTGGCCTCATGAAAAGTATTTAGAACTATTCCTTTTGTTTTTTCTCAATTTTTGAAAGAGTTTGAACAAAATAGACATTAGTTCACATTTCAAGGTTTGGTAGAATTCACTTGTAAATCCATCTGGTCCTAGATTCTATTTTTTAATGTTTCTCATTACTGTTTCAATTCCCTTGAATGTGATTGGTTTGTTCAGGGTTTTTATTTCTTTCCCATTCAGTCTCAGATGACTGTATAGTTCTAACAATTTGTCCTTCTCTTGAACTTGTTAGTGTATTGATGTTCATAACAGTCTCACATTATCTTCTGATTTCTGCATTATATTATGATTACTCCTCTTTTCTTATTGATCTTTTCATTAGAAATTTCTCCCTTCTTTCCTTGGTGACTCTTACTAGAAATTTTCCTATTTTATTTTTTTCAAGAATCAGCTATTGATTGTGTTCATCTTTTTTGTCTTTTTAATTTTCATATCATTTTTTCTGCTTGGTAGTTTTTATTTCTGTTATTCTAATGGATTTGTATTTGTTTTTTCTTTTCCAGTTCCTTGAATTGAGAGAAGTTATTTATTTGCACTGTTTTATTTCTTGATGCTGGCCTGCAATGGTATATTTTAGTGCTGCTTTTGCTGCATCCATTAAATTTTGAATAGTTGTTGTGTACTTACTCGCAGGATTTCCCTGCTTTCCTTTGATAGTTGATTTCTGACTCGATATATTATTTGTTTTATTGACTTGATACATTATTGACTTAATGTGAATGTGAATTCAGTCTTAATGTTTTGTTGATATTTTATTTTTGTCCTAGAATATTATCTAATCTCAAGAATGTTCCATGTTTACTTGAGATAATTGTGTATCCTTCATTTCGGGTGTTCAGTTACCTGTAAATGTCTATTAAATCCTTGAGATCTAATTCTTTATTTCAGATTTTTCTATTCCTGCTTTTCCCTGTCATCTTGATGTGCCCATTGGTGAAAGTGGAGTATTGAAGTCTCCTATCATTAATGCTTTTGTCCTGATTTTTTTTCAGAGTTCATAGTAGTTGCCTAATGTGTTCTAGTGATTCTTCATTTGGTGTATATGCATTGGTGACATAGCTTACTTATGTGTAATTCCTTAATCATTGTATTGTGTTCTTCCTTGTCTCTTGTTACCTTTAACTGGAATGCTATCTTTCTCTGATGTAATTGTGGCTTTCTTGGCCTTCTTTTGAGTCTCACTTACTTATATGATTGTTTTCTAACCCTTACTTTCAGCCAGTGCTTTCTTTATAGCTTACTTGTGTCTCCTGGAGACAGCAGAGGTTGAATTCTATTTCCTGATCCAACTAGATACCCTGTGTCTTTTATCTCTGGTAAGTTTATTCCATTTACATTTAAAGTGATTATTGATATGTGATAGTTTGTTGCTGCCATTTTGGTCTTGGCCATTTTGTGGATTAGTTTATTTTCTTACTCAGTTCTTGGTCTAGATTCCTCTCTGGTTTAGATTTGTAAGGTCCTTTCAGTATTTCTTGGAGGAGTGATTAGTATTTGCAAATTCCTTGAGTTTCTGTATGTCTGAAAATGTCTTTTCCTCCTGCATATGTAAAAGAGAGTCTTACATAGTAGACTATTCTTGTCTTGATGTTTTTAATCTGTTAGAAATGAGCATGATGTTCCAGTCTGTCCTCACCCTTTTGATACTTCAGAGAAGTGTGATCAGATATGCTTTCTAGGTTATCTCCTAGCATCATTGTTACTCCTTTTTCCTGAACACTTGGAAGTTTCACTACTGAGTATCTTGGTGTTGGTCTCTATTTAAGGTATAGTGTGGTTCTTTTAACTTCCTGGCTTTGTATGTATATTATTTATTCAGTTCTAGGTTTGGAAAGTCCTCTGTTACTTCTTCAGTACATTTTTTGTTCCTCTCCTTCTCCCTTTTGTGTTCCCATTTTTCTTCTCTTGCCTTTTCTAATGGAGTTAGATACTTTCTTTCTTTTTAATTTTGCTTCCTTTATTGTGCCTCTTTGTATTTTTGCATCTTCAGTTACACTGACTCATTCTTTGATTTCTTCTATATTTGTGATTTTGTCCTGAATATTTCAACTGTTGTATTTCTCTAAATCCCGAAACTCCACTTTATATAATTTAGAGCTTCATTTTCTTTAAGTTCATTCATTTTGTTTATAAGAACATTCATTTGTCTTTTTGAGTTTTTCCATTTCTTTGAATTTCTTTATCATTTTAAATTTAATCTTTGTATCCAATAGGGAGAAGATAGTTTCCATGTCTTTAAAGTCGGATTCTGGAGATTTGTTCTCCATCTCTGTTGTACTGTTTTCTTCAGGACCCCTACTGTCCATTATAATTGTGGAACCCAGCTGCTCTGAGTGTGGCTTCATCTTCCCACTCCCCACTTGTCAGGGATCAAGGGTCACATGTGTTTGGGCAAGCAGCTGGCAAGTGGCTGTGGAAATTATGATGCCTCAGTATCTGAACAGGTGGTGGCATGGTCTTCAGGGGGTCACTGAACGTTTCACCTTTCTGGCATTTACTCTGGCACAGGCCCATGGGCTTGCCTGTTTGGATTGGCACTGTCAGCCACTTTGCAGAATCTGGCCACTCTGGTCCTTCCCTTGTATAGGAGCAGGGTCTCCTTGGCTTGGGCAGGCTCTGGTAGGGTTTCTTGGGAGATCTTGAGGTCTTTGGCCTCTCTGTCTCATCTCCCAGCATGGTTCTTGGGTCTCATCAGAGTGGGCCCTAGCAGGATCTAGCAGACTTAATTTTTTTATGTTGTCCTTTTAATTTCTTTTCTTACTGAGATTTTAATTTCCTGCGTTAGATGATCACTTCAATCTTCTAATCATTGGTTTTGTTTCTTAAGACATTTGTCTACTTATTTTTCTTTATTGATTTGCATTTCATTATTATGACAAGCTTGAATTGTGTGTCTGATAGAAGTAGATGGTCTACCTTTGCGATTGAATTTTTGAGATTTTTTTCTGTTTCTGTAGTACAGTATTTCTCTCAGGACTACTATGTTTGTTGTGTTGTTCTGTCTCCTATTGCTTTCAGACCTCACTAATTTGGGTTTGAGTTTTGGCCTAGGCACTCACCAGAGGTTGCCTGGGATAGCTTATACAGTGCAGCCTGTGGTGGTTGGACTGTGACCTGTAGCAGTTACAAGGTGGATGTGACTGGCTGGAGGGAGCTTCCTAAAGGGAATTCCTAAGGATTGCTGAGTCCTACACACCCCTGACTAGGGCTTGAATGGTTCCTGAGTTGGTAGTTGTAGCTGGATTGAGGGCACTTCTTGAAAGGTGACTGAGGGTTGCTGGTATTAGTTGGGTCCTGGAAGGTCCTACCTGTGTCTGTGCAAATTCCTCAGGCATGGTGGGTTTTAGGGACACTTAACCAGAAGGTGATTGATGGTCACTAGTTTTGAGCTCAGCACTGGGAAGCCTATATTGGTACCTGAGGTCATTCCCAATGCACTTGAGTATGTGCTGAGGGTCTGAGTCGCAAGTGATCATATCTTTAATGAAGGACTGTGTTTATAATACAGTCCTTGTCTTAAAATTATCGCTTGCTATGTACGTTTTATGATCTTAAACAGTCACTTAAATGTCTCAAATCAAGTAAGAGTAATAAATTTTCAAATACTACATATTAAGGATACATGATTTTGTTTTTGTTTTTAAAAAGCTGTGCTTTTGCAAATTCTTGCATTGCCTTTTGTTTTAGTATTGATCTTATAATGCATAGAATGGAAATGACAGAGTTTCTGATTTCTTCCTGCATCTTATTAGCTATGAAATTTCTTAAGTTCAAAGGTTAACTTGTAACCCTTTTAATTTGGAAACAAATCTTATTTATGGAGATGTTGCAAAGATTAATAAGAGTTGCTGATCGTTCACACAGCTTCCTTACTATCTTATATAATGGTTTTTGTCAAATCAGGTATAAACAGTGATGCAGTACTAATAATAAACTAGTTATTTTTGGATTTCAATGTATTTTTCATGTCCTTTTTCTGTTTCTGAGGTGAATCTAAACTGCTACATTATATTTAGAAGGATTAATTTTTGAGGTTCATAACATTCATGAGTTTGAAACAGATTATGTTCAAGTTATGTAAGAGGAAATGAACATTTGACTTATGTCTAAGGTATTTGTATTTATTGGGATTTAGTTTTTTAATACAAACTTGATAAACCAAAGAGTATGCTTTTAATTGTTCTTCAAAATAGTTCCCCAATCTGGGAATTCTGATTTGTATCATCAGAGTAGGTTGCTGCCTTCTACTTGCTTTCTGAGTTTCCTTGTGTACTGCTTGCTTTTTACTTCTGGTTTTATTTGATTGTTGGTAAGACTTTTTGCAATTTCCTATTCTAAAAAATTGTGTAAGAAATGCAAGATGTAAATGTTTGTTTAGTGGTAGTTATGATGCATCCATTCTATTTCCTTAACCTGTTAAGTTAGCTAACCCTCTATATGACCTGTGGACAAATTTGTCATCTCTGTCTCCTTATCTATAAAATGAGAAAAAACTCATAAGATTCTTCACATAAGTAAGGATCATAGTGTCTATCTTGCAGTATGTCTCCATCAAAATCTACCTTTATCTTTTTAGTATAAAGTGATTCTCAAAACTTTTAGTGAGAGAACCCACATATATTCTTTAAAATTATCAAAAAACCACAAGGAACTTTTTTTTCCATGTGGGTTCTCTCTGTGTATGCATACTGTAGCTTAAATTAAAACCTGAATTGTAAAGCCATTTTAAAAAGAATATTATAAAAAAGGCAAATGTCAGAAATGTCAGATATTTAACATGTTTACCAAAACAGCTAGAGAAGAATGACACCATTTTTATATTTACACAAATGACTTTTATATCTGGCATAATTGAAGATAGTTGTGGTTTTCCATCCACTTTATGAGTATCTTTTGTGATCTATGTCATGTAATCCCTGGAAAGCTACACTTGTGAGACAAGAGAACAAAGTGACAGACAAATTAGTAATATTAGGAATACATATTTTGTCTTTTTCTCTTCAGGGTTTGGGTACCAATTGGGTACCAAAAGGATTCTAGGCTCTCCGAGAATCCTTAGATCTACTTCGGGAAGTAACTGGTTTAAGAGAATGAGCTCCAGGGTTAAGTCAGATATTTCTATTTTGGAATTCTACCTTTACTGCTTTTATATGTGACTGTAACCAGACTGTTTATCCTCTCTCAGTAGCTGTGTATTTTTTCATTTTAAAAATAAAGCTATCACATTTGTGTATCTTTTGGTGATTAAATGAGATTAAGTATATACAAGCATCTTGTAGAGTTTTGTAAATATAGATGATCAACCTTTATTCTTTCTTCACTGCAATTCGAAATATTTGGGTAAAGATGAAATGAGTAGAGGAAAGAATATAAAAAAAAAAAAATAGGCCCAGAGAAGTCAGGAAGTGAGATGTAGTGGTTTGATTACAGAGATTGCCACTGACAGTTTTTCCAGGCACTCCTTCTGTGTCCATGTCATTTGTCCTATTAAAAGATTAGCTTGTTTTCCTCTCCTTCCCAGTCTAGGCAGACACTGTGACTTTCCTTCACCAAGATAGTAATAAAAAGAGTGAGGCCAGGCCAGGTTCGTGGAGGGCTCAGCACATGGAATGAAATCAGACTGTCAGTTGGAGTCACCTTATAGTGAGAGGTGAAGAGAGAGATTGAGGCCCAGCCAGGCTCAGGCATTTCTGTCACCTAGGCTGAGGCATCCATGTGGGACAGT
This sequence comes from Uropsilus gracilis, assembly GCA_004024945.1. Classification (NCBI taxonomy): domain Eukaryota; kingdom Metazoa; phylum Chordata; class Mammalia; order Eulipotyphla; family Talpidae; genus Uropsilus; species Uropsilus gracilis. The sequence continues at coordinate 14,176 of PVHY01006305.1, forward strand.
ATTGGGGTTCTTGATCCTAGTGAATCTTTCTTGCAAACACAGGAGGAAGTAGACACTTGCTGCCTCTTGTGAACCCTGTAGACCTGTGGAAATTGAACAGACTTGCTCTGAAGCACTCAGTTTTGTTATACTGTAGTAGAGTTGGAACATATGAAAGTGATGAAATGCTGCTTTTACCAACCATCCTGTGAAAAATAGCACCTTGAAAAAGAAAACACATCTAATTTTTATCATTAAGTTAATTTTCCATACAAATTATTCAGCTAGTGGATAAAGGTAACTTTTAGTCAAGCCATCAGATGGTGGTTAACAATTCTCAGTTTGAGAAGTAATTACCTTTGGTGCTTGAAGAATGTTTCTTCCTTGGCCCTCCTTTAACTTACTTTCCTCGTGGGCTTGAAATAAAAGCCTTAGGTTTTATATGTTGTTTTCCCTGAGAAATTGTAATCTATTATGTTGAAAATATTAAATAAAAATAGAGTGCATTTTAAAAGGCATAACATAAAAGAAATTTCTGAAGCATTCACTTCCCTCTTTGTGATGAACTAAGTTGTTTTTCTTGAATGTAATAGTTACCATTTTGTGCAACTGGTAAAAACCTGCCTTTCTGGTTTATAATGTCATGTTAATTGGCAAAGGTGTTATTACTCATTTGAAGAATTCTTTGTTCTGGTTGAAAGCTTCACTAATGGAATTTTCAAATAAACTTGTCCTACTTGGAGTTTTTCTTTATGATGATGAGCTTCTTTTAAATCTGTTTTTTCCAGAATGGTACTAGTATGACAGTAATAAAAGTAATCTATCTCTATATGCTGAAATTTAAGAAGCACATGGTTGACAATCTAGAAGTATGTCATTTATTCTCATTCACAAAATAAGTAATACCTTGTAAACATTTAAATGAAGTTTTTTTGGGGATAGAGTTATTAAAGTCAGATGCTATCTCTGTCTTCTTAACTGTTTCATATCCAGTCTTTCTTGTTTTCCTCATGATGGAAAACTATATTCTTTCCAGCCTTATTTTATTATGTGGTAGTGGCTGTAAACTGTACCTTTCTTGGTCGATATGGTATGGTATATACAGACATGGAGGTGCAAAGTTGTACTAGAAACATACAATGCTTTCAATCAGTGTTACTTAAAAACAAATCTTGTACATCTTTATGTGAGTTTTAGATATGAAAAATTGCTTTAGTCTGATGAACCAAGCTGACTTGCTGAGATCAAGATGACTCTATCCTTCTTTCTCTTTGCTTTCATAGGTAAATAAAGTGGAGATCTCTGTAGGGATTTAGGAAAAGTCTTTAATTCACCAACTACCATGTTTCCACAATTGCATTTCTCTTGTTTGTTGATGCTTAGTTTTAATCAATGAATTTTTAGAGAGTTTTTGGCTTTGCATAAGTAGTTGAACTGCTTGGAGAGGTAATGGTGCTCTCTGTGAAACATGAGAACCTAAAGTACCTGTTTTCAGAATGGCTGGTAACTAGTAACAATGTTAAGAAGTGTACAATGTCTCACTGGAGACTCAGGCCTTAGTGGGGTAAAGATGGGCTTTATGGAGAAGATGGTATTTGAAATGGGTCCTGAAGGCTAAATGTGGTTTTTACTGGTGACAGAGAATGAACAATATACTCCTGATATTAGGAAACAGTAGAGGCAAGTCAGGGTCCAGGGCAGCGTATGAATTCCTTTCCCAATAATTATGTTGTCACTGTTCTCATTCTCTCAGAAATGTTATTAGTGATGTCTGTTGTAGTTGTCAGGACAATATTTTAATTTATGCATCTTTTAAGTAGTCATATTGCTCAGGGCTATGGCCTTGGTTATATCTTACTCTGCAGCATTTTGATGTATTTCTAATTTTGTCAGTTCTCTTTAAAAGTGATCGTAAAGAACTAGAATGGTGCCAACCAAGTATGGTCGCATTCATGTCTCTCCTTTACCAAGTACTGAAAAGAAGTAAAGTTAGGAAATGAGTTTACCTTACACTTCAAAAGAAATTACCCGCTTTAGCAGTGTAGCAACATCTCAGCATTTTAAGGACAAGACATGTTGCCTCCATGCTGTTTATACTGACTCATAGTACTTTGGTCTAGGGGCTTGAAGGACTTGAGAAGAATTCAAAATAAAAGGTCTTGAAGTAACTTTTTAGGGGTGACTGTAGAGTATAAATTTTTGATGTTTAAATTTTTGCACCAAATTGATAGCCCAGAAATTACTTTGTTTCCTCAAAGCTTTAGAGTGAACGAACCAAATTCCACAAAACTACTGTTGTTTGTAGTAGTGACTAGTTTCTACTTAACATACATTTTCTTGTATATAAATAATATATAAGCTTCATAGTTAATCAGATGTTAAAAAAAAAAAGAACTTAAGGAGTCAAGTTCCTCCCTGTTTCACTTTTCAGAAGTTACTTAAAAGTCTCTTAGTCACTCCTTTGCCTGGGGGTTTCTCTGGAGTCTTAGTAGGATGATCAATTGTTCTCTCCCACTTTGAGGTTCTTTGTATTATATTCTTGGTACATCTTGCTCTCCTCTGGCATTTATCAGCAATTTCTCCCCCTTCCCCCCTCACTTAGAGATGAATCATTAGCCAGCATGTTTAAAGGTACTCAACAAATTTTTGAATGAACGCATGTTTTCTTTTAGTAAAATACTCTGGATGATGCTTATTTATTTGCTTCCAGTAATGAATCCTAGACCTTACCTAGCTGGTTGTGCTTCTTGTTCTTACATGACTCCCTTGTCAGTTTTCTCTCAAGTCTTACTTTATTCAAAGATGAGGTCTTCTGAACCTGAACTGCAAAGTACAAAGCTACCATCAGTCTTTTGGATGCGCCCACATGAAGAATGAAGAACCCTTAAGTGTAAGATCAGGAAGTCTACCAGTGGAATACAGGCTGTGGAGGAAGGAGTTTGGAGGGGTCAGGTGGGTGTGATGGTGGATATGTAAACTGATGATGTGCATGCACTCCAAGTAAGTCTCCTGGCATCTATGCGCATTTTCAGGGCTTGTCATACCATATGACAGCTGAGAAGGCAAGAGGTTTTCATGTACATGATAGTTTGCAACAGCAGGCATGTAGTGTTCCTAAGACTTGCTCACATGTGCTCCAGGTGCAGGTGTAGACATACCTAGAATGTATAGAACGTCGTGAAGGGAGTCATGAGGCATTGTGTTAGCCCTGGATTCACTACACATTTCTCTTGTGGTTTCTCCATAGAGTATAACAAATATACTTAAAGTTAATATTTGCATTTTTAGAACCAAATTCTGTGTAAATACAAACTATCCCAGGATTGACAGATTACAGTCGATATTTTTTGAATGATTGTCTTGGAAAATGATGATTCCTTCTGTACATGAGTTCTTGTTTTTTCATATATTCCAAACCAATAAACTGGCTTCTCAAGCTTGATTTTATGTATATTCTTTATAAGGAGATTGCATATATAAAAAAAATACTTCTTGTTGAACTATATTATTTATGTAGTTTTGAGTTGTATGCATTTTAGAATATCTGCACCTTTTAAATTGCTACAATATTAAACATACATCTTCATTAACAAAATATTCTTTTATCTGTAGGGAATAGAAGAATTAGGTGCAGTTAAGTGACTCTCTCTGATCATTCTAGTTGCTCCATCTGTTCCTGGAAAGGAGACAGGACCCTGATGAAAGATTAGATTAATATCTAACTGGTCAGATAGACCAGCTTTCCAGAAATATTTTAATGTAATAGGAAAGATATATTTGTATTTTCCATAGTAATCTAGAAAATATGAAAAACTGTTCTCAGCTTGCTATAAGTCATTGCAAATTGCTGAGCAAAATTGTGTAACAATTATAAGTAAAACTCATATACCAACATATGGGCAGGAGGACTATGGGAGGCACTAGTAATGAATTAATGATTGCTCCAAATTTAGTGGCTGTGAGCCTGTTGTGGGCTTAGAGGACTAGAGCGGTTTTAGGGTGGTAGCACCAGGGCCCGCAAGAGCCCCAGTGGCCTCCCAGTCCTTAAATGGTTATATAGTTAGAGTCAAATTGTTTGAATCAAATTGTTTGTATTCAAGAACCTGCTTTCAAGAACCTACTTTCATGAACTCACATTCCTGTTTGTATACATTGATATTTTTAATATTTTTAGTATACCATGTTTTGCTGGGGACCTTGTGTTTCTTAGGCATAGTTCTTAACCACTTTCATAGAGCAGAGGAAAGGAAAGGGTGGATTTTCTGGTTGATTCTATTTCAAACTTTAGGAATGTGGGAAGTGCACTTCCTTGGCACTATCGATGGAGGTAACAGCTATCTCCTACTTAGCATCGTGACCACCCTCAGTATCACAATGCCTGATACTCTCAAAAAGGGATCCACGGAGTTCCTCCCATACTGGTCAGGCTTATGTGTCAAAGTTCAGTGTAACTGGTGTCAGCAGTTGTATCAATAACCTGGCACTAAGAAGATTCTGGTGCTTGCTCTTAAAAGACCAGCTTTGGTTATAAGAACAAGGATACAAAACATATGCTGCCCAATGGTTTTCAGAGTTCCTGTGCTATAGTTTCAAGGAGCTTAAAGGGCTGCTGATGTGCAACAGATCAGTTTGCTCACAAGGTCTCCTTCATGAATCTTAAAATCTTTGTAGAAAGAGCACCCAGCTAGCCGCCAGAGTCACCAATCCCAGTGCCAGTGAAGAAAATAAATAGCCTATTTCTATGCACATTGTATTAGTAAAACTATAAAATGCTGGCAAAGAAAATAGTAAATGAAAGGGAAGAAAAACGCTGAGAAACGTGACTCAAGAGTAATCTTTCTATCCCAGTTGATTTCCAGCTCTGGATTGGATGTCTCTGCTGTTGGATACTTACTCTTGGCAATTTTCAGCATGAATGAATTTTCAACTTTTCATCTTTGCATCTCTTGTTCAGAAATCAGTCTTTGACTGAAACTCAGACATGAGCCATTGGACCATCCAGGTGTTAGGGAATATAGTTTATGCCTCCACCAAGATTCAAAAAGTGGGTAACTCTTTTCCAGGTAGGAAGGGGACTTCGTATTATATAACAGAACAAAACAATTAGATGAGAACGTTTTTACTAAGAGTATTTGACTTGGAAATTCTTTCAGTATAATCTATGGATGAAAGGACAAAAATCATGTAATCATCCCATATTTCAAAAAAAAGAAATAGAAAAAGTCATCACCGATTCTTGATTCAAAATAAAAAGTACTATAAAAAGCAAAGAAAAATATAAAAAAATAAAATAAACAGGAATAAAAGGAAGTGTACACCTTTAGATAAAGTATATTCAGGGACTATGTAGCAGCTGCTACTGCTTAGTGACTGGGAACAGTATGGAATGAATGAGCTCACAAATTACCAGTCAAGCTTCTGTTGAGGGTCCAACCAATGCAGCAAGAAAAGAGAAATAAATATAGAGGAGCCATTTTGAAAGGGAAGTGCTAGAACATTTATTCATAAAAGGTGTGATTATCTGAGAATTCTCCCCATGTTATTTTCTCAAAAAAGAGTTTGGCAAGAGGTCTAGGAAATGGACCAATGTAGAGAAGTTATTTGCTTTCCAAATATTAGAAGTATATTGCCAGTTAGAAAATACAACAGTAAAGCTATAAAATAAGAATAGACTTAGTAGTAGTTTTCTATTGCTATATAATAAATCACCATAAACTAGTGACTTCAACGCCCCCTCATTTATTATTTTTCTGTTCTGCAGGTCAGGATCCAGGGTGGCATGGCAGGGCTCTTGCTCAGTCTTAAAAGGCTGAAAATCAAGGGACTGATCAACTGAAATCATCCTCAGTGAAATCATCCTCATGTACAGATTATCTTCCCTAATGTCTTTCCCTTTCACTGGAGAAAATGCTTATAAGTGCAGAAGTCATTAGGTCAGGTGCACGCCAATCTATCTCCCTATCTTAGGTAAACAATACATATAACACAATCACAGCAATAAATTCCATGGAACTCACTGATTCCATGGATTCAAAGCAAGACATGTTTTTTAGGAGGGAGAAAAATCATAAATTCTGACTGTTGCAAGCTTCTGAAGACTTTTTAAAAAACTGTACGAAGAAAATAAAATTTCTTTGAAATGTAAGAAAAAGTATGTAAAATTGAAATTAATTGAAATTGAAATTTATTCTGACTTTACCAAGTCATCCAATTGTTAGTCCAGTTCAGTTCCACTCAGATTCTCTGCAGAATGTTGTATTAAATTAGCAAACTGGTTCTAAACTCCCTGGAGTAGAGAAAAACAATTTCATAACAAAGGTATATATATACATATATATATATATATAAAAATTATATATATATAATATATATAAAATATATATATATAAATTATATATATATAATATATATAAAATATATATATATAAATTAAACTCATTAAAATCTTGGAGAATTGGTTTAGGAATAGGTCTTAGAAAAGAATGAATGTTTACTTAGTAGATGAGATTTCAAATCAGTAAGGAAATTCTGTAAGCAGTAGTGTATTCATCAAACAAAGTTAAGCCCTTATCCCAAGCACAAAAGTAGTTCCAGGGATGATGTCAAGAGCTAAATGTTCCAGTAAAATTGTAGAAATTCTAAAGTACTTAGACAACTTGCCCATAAACTTGGAGCTGGAGAATAACTAATCCAAATCCTAGGAAATGCGATTGATTAGTAAATATAAGCTAGAGCTCTTTTATTAGTATCAGAAAAATATAAATTAAGGGTGGGCATTGTGGTGCACGCCTGTAATCCCAGTGCTGGGAAACCAAGGCCAGGGATCGCTTGAGTTCATGGGTCCGAGACTACCTGGGCAACATAGCAAGACTTGGTCTAAAAAATACCCAGGTGTGGTGGTGCGCGCCTGTAATCCCAGTGGCCTGGGAGGCTGAGGCTAACAATCACTTGAGTCTGTGGGTACCCTGGGCAACACAGCGAGACCTGGTCTCTTTAAAAAAAGAAAAAAGAAAAATAAAGACTATTAACCTTCCCTCTCTTCTTGCTCAGTCAGATTGGAAAAAATTGTTCAGTCTAGCACTGGCAAGGGTGTGGGGAAAGTACTCATTAAATGCTTTATAATGGTCTGTTTGGCAGTGGCCCATTGCAACTTTTGAGAATATCCTTTGAGTGAGTTCCTATTTTTACCTTTGCCAAAGACATTGGACATAAAGAGGCTCTTACTAGAGGTAGCGCTGTTATTGTAATAGGGAATGTTATACACCTAATGATCCACCATACAAGGGCTTTTTGAAAAATAAATTATCTAATGGACTTTGAAAAAGGACCAATTAAATTTAACCAAGGTAATTTAGTAAATAATTTTAAACAGGGTAAATACCTATTGGATCTGTAACAAGAGCTGTCTTCTTCCAGTGTGTACTTTGATCACTTATTATCCATTTTACGATTCATTTAATCAAAACATTTGTCACAAATTTTTCTCTCAAACAAGCACAAAAAAAAAAAAAAAAACAAAAAACAACCCAAGCACAATATTGGGTAATTACTATATATGAGTAAGCATGTAATGTAATTCTCTGAGGGAAAAGCAACTAAACAGTACTCTTTCTTAATATGTGTGGCTTCTTGTGTATTTCTTTCATTAATCTGTTCTATCTGCCAGTGATGGGACAAAAGAAAGGAAGTCTACATCTGTGCATGGACCATCAGTATGGGCTGCTTTCAAGATAATGTGGTGTGTGGAGTAATGTCTGCTGATTAAATGTTTATGTTAAATGTAAATAGTTGGTTTTTAATATTTGTATGCTTAGAATATGGATTTAAAGTGGAAGGAGGAGTTAGACTTTGACTTTCAGATGTCAGTATTCACAGAGCAATTGAGGGAAGTATTTTCATTACCTCTGTGCTTACATGAAAGAGAAAAAGTAAAATACCTGTAGGAAGGCTTTTCAGAGCATGAACTTTGGAGCTTACATTTATGGGATTATTAGTTGAAGATTGAAAACTTTAACTGTTATTTCAATTTTATCTTCTATACTGTGAGAATAAAGCTGAAAGTGAAAATTGTTTTTTAAAGTGAAAGAAATGTGGGATTTTTAACTCAAGGTTAATTTGCCAAGTTTACTAGATAATCTTCATATAAAAGATTCTTTATTAAAATAATAATTTTGTCCAGGAGATAATTACAGTCACCCAGCAGTTCCACTCCTAATAATATATCCAAAGAACACAAAAACATCAAGGAAACCCACATGCCTATGTTTGTTACAGCACTGTTTACAATTGCCAAAGTATGGCAACAACCTAAATGCACAAAAACTGTTGAACGGATAAAGATGTGGTGTATATATACAGTGGAATATTACTCATTGATCAAAAAGAGAAACTGGTGCCCTTGCAGCAACATGGGTGGATCTGGAAGGGCTTATTTTAGGTGAAATAAGTTAGAAGGAAAACAAGAAATATCAGATGGTTTCACTTATAGGAGGAACATAGGGAAACCAAAGAAAGAAAAAAGAAAGATAAAACTTGTGGACGTACCATAGATCTGAGACATACAGCAGGGGAAGAGAGGGAGATGGTTCAAAATGGGGGAGGGAAGAGCAGCTGTTCCACAGTCACAGGTGACATCGTGGCAGGAGATAATGGGTTGGGGGACTACACCTGAGTGGAGAAGTCATAAACTGCACAAAAATGAACAATGATATAACAATTTAAAAGATTAAAAAATAATAGAGAAATAAATCTACCAGAAATACCATTTAAAAGTAATCATATTAACTTGAAATCTACCACAATTTAAAAATTGCTTTCCCAAGCAACTTCATTACTTTACTTAAAAATCTTTTTCTTTGTATTTGAGGCAAAACTTAAGACTTAAATTAAAACTTAAGGCAAACTTAAATTTTAAGACATGGACTGATAAAACTAAACTCCCTTTGGGAGTAAAACTAAGATGTGAACTATGACTGTCTCATTGAGAAAGATAAGATACTCTTAAAAAAAAAAAAAACACACACACCCATAACTGTGAATTATTTTTGCAGAAGTCAACGAAGGGTTCCGTTGTCCTTGACCATGTTTTCCGACACGTAAACCTTGTAGAGATAGATTATTTTGGCCTGCGTTACTGTGACAGAAGCCACCAAACGGTGAGTATGACTTCATATGACATTTTTCTCTTAGAAAAAATATATAGAGTAAAATATGAAAAGTAGAAGTTTTCCCTCATAAATTTGTTGGAATAAGAGTAATAATGGCAGCCAAGCATTTGGTGTCTGCTGTTAGTTGTTTTCAAAGGTTTAATATGGCATATCTTCCTGACTAGTTCAATGGTAATGGAAAACCTCACCACAATAGTTACTGTAGATTCTGTATGGTTACAAGACTGAAAAACCTGTGCGTGTCGTGGATGATGAGCAGGGGGCACTTTGGAGGTGATGATTTCAGAAGAGAAGTTTTAAATTCAGACAATCTTAAATGCTTTCCTTAAAAATACTCTATTTTTTTTTTTTAATGCTATTGCACTGCTTCCTGCCTTCCTTTCTCAGTCTTCTAACCAACCCAGGTTTACTTGGGGCCTTCAGTGAGGATTGTAATGGTCTGAGTGCTGTTGCTGCTCCCTGGCCACAGACATGTGTTTGGGTGAGAAGAGAGGCAGGAAATGGTACACTACTGGTGGAGAACACTTGTGAATTTTCTTGAGCTAATTCGATAACCTGTTTGGTTTCATGGCAGGATTTTACAAAGTAAGAATAAAAGACTAGGTGTGTTTGTTATCTTCCCATAGAAAGGAAAAGGTCTCTACAGGCAAGCTGTCATTCACCCATACTTCAAAGGAAAGGAAATGGGCATAGTCAAAAGTTCCCTGAGTTCTGTCCTCGTTAGACCATATGTCACTGGGGCAGAATTGTAGCTCTGCATTGAAAGATTAAATTGAAGTCTGCAGAAGATACCCAACGTTACATTAATATTTTTGAAATAACTTTTTTCCTAGCAGAGAAAAATCCAGCTTCCTGAACTTATCTAGAAAGTCAGGCTTTGCTCCACTAGGTTTGACTATCTTGCTAAAAGATACAGACCTCATTTGTCTTTTCTTTTTCAGAGGAAAAAAATGTGAAAAGTTTGAGAATTTCAAACAATGACTTGTATCAGTACAATTGGTATTGATAATTTATTCTATTTTCTAGGACTTTTATTAAGACCAAAGCATTTTTTCTTTTAACTCTATCCCTAAAGATTGGTATTTGTGACAATATTTGTAAAATAGGTCTTAGGAGAAAATAAATTATAGATTAGAAGAAAACAGCTCTTTGGTCATGTTGTTTTGCTATAGTAAAAATATCAGGTATGTAAATCACATGAAAAAGTGAACTTTTGCCTCCCAAATTTGGGTTATTTCTTTCTAATTAACTTAGATAAAAATATAGCTGGATTGCAAATATTGCTTATTCTTTGCACCTATTTCCTGAGTGCTTTGCAATACTTTCTGACTGTGGGAGGCTGCGAAAACTTTCCCTTCCTCTCAAACATTTCATTGAAGCAAACCCTTTCTGGGGCAGCAGCTATAGTGTTTCTGGGTAGAAGCGTGATCCCATTCCTGATTGACTCTTCTTTGGCAATGAGATGGAATTTAGGCTCTCCCTCAGAAAAAGCTCAACCAGGCTTTTCACTCTACAATAGTAACCATCCAACTTTAAGTGAAATGTAAAGCACAGCTTTAGGTTCTGGGGAATTTGTTGATAAGCCCCTATTCAAATTTCCACATTTTCTCTCTGAGGTGATAATAGAGAAATCCTGCATTTCTCATGGTTACTTCGGAATTAAAAGAAATAATAGCTGTTGGGAATGGCACAGGACATGGTGAAAGAGTCTTGTTTTAGAAGTAGAGTCATGTTTATGCCACTGTAGCCTGAATTTCTATTAGACTGGATTTTGTGTATTGCTTTGACCATTTCTGCACCCCCATTTTTTAGTGGGAATTGTTGTATGGTGATGTTAAATACACTTAAGATCTATGTAGTTAATTAAGACTTTGAGATTAAGATGACTGCTTAGGGCAATTCTAGGTGAGATAGAAGGAGAAAGAACTCTGAGGGTAAAAGGAAGAAAGATAATGGGGAGAGAAAAGATGACTCACATCAATAAAGAGCTAGGTTCTCTTTCCTCCTTCCCATTAGTAATGGATCAACCCTGGGACCTTGCCTGGACTAAGGATGGGCTTTCTACAGCACTAATCATCAAGCATTGTGGTCAGAGTATTAGCAAGCAAAGTAATATCAGCATGTAAGCTGGAGTCACAGGAACCTGTGGCAGAGAAGGCTAGGGGGCACTACCTCCCCACCTTATAGATATAGTTCATGGTTGCATGAGAAGTTAGGGAACTTCCTTAGAAAATTAGAGTAACATGCTTGGTGAACATGTATGTAGGAAAGATGACCCTTGCACAGTGTCTTGGATGATCTGGGTGACTGAGAGACTGGGATCTGGAGGTATTTTCATTGTCACCAGTGCACTGGGAACTGTTGAGCATTGCCCATGCATTAGTCAATTCATGTGGAGATCAACTGCACAAGTTTACTATTATTGCCCTACTGTTAGAGAGGAAGAATTGGCTACTGTTGTGACCAACAATTATTGTGACCAAAATTCAAACCTAAGTTCAGTGTCTACAAGACCTTTCAATTATTTTATTATCCTGACTTGAACACATGTAACATGAAAAGGTCTGGCAGACTTAGGCTACTAAGGAATTTTCTTCGTATTCTATTTTCATGCTTAATATTTGTTAGAAGGAGCTAAATAGTATTTTCCAACAGACAAGCTCCTTAGATTGACCTTACTGTAAGGGACTCTTTTTAAATCTTTGTGTATTTATGTAGCCGTGTAGTTTTTGACAGTCATTTAATGTGCTCCTGGTAGGTACAGGCCATGTGCTTGAGTTTCCTGGTTTTCAGTTAGCCTCAGGAGTTCAGAGATAAGGGAATGTGTGCCTGGAATATTTAGCAAGCGGGTTAAAGTATAAATGTCATTAAACGATGCATCACAGGGAGCCAGGTTCTGGAAAAGTCAGGTAACAAATGCACTAATTCAAGTGTTTTGTATGTGAAAAGAGTAACAGCTAGACAGAAATATATCTTGTTAAAGCAAACAGCTCTCTAAGAAGTACAGCTGATTCCAATTATAACACTCTAGGGACCGTAATTTCTTCACCTCTCAGGTAGACATGCTAAAAGAACCTCTAGGAAAGAAAAAATTACTTTCCTTGAAGACATGCTTACTGAGACTGAATTAACACATGACTGCACAGTTACTCAGGCTTACTGCATATATAAGCACAGGGCGGAGATTGCACCACAGGTGACACCTGCCTCCAGTTTATTCTTCCAAGTACAAGCTGGCAGCAACCAATATGGTGCTTGATCTCAGTTCTGCTTTGTCTGTCCTCAGGCTTGTTCTTGATTCAGTCTGTGTGTTTGTAGCTCTTGTGTATCAGGACCTTTGTCTGACTTTGAGAAAACACCCACCCCCAATTTAAGGTTTGTCATAGGGATTGCAGGCACCCACATCAGCACGCCCAGATTGTCCCATGAATGTGCTGGTTATTAGCTACAAATACTTAACATTCTGTGAAAGTGCTGGTCATTAACCTCAAGCAGCAGAACTTGTCATCAGATTTTCTTCCTTCAGCTCCTTGTAAGCCTGTCTGTCAACCATTTCGTGGCTAGTTTAGTGGGACCACCTTTTGTGGCCTGGTCCTGCTGGCAGATGCAACCCAGCAACCCAGTACTGTGTGTATGAGCCCCAGCTATGCACCCGAGTTCCAACCCCCAGAACCTGTGCGTTCCACCTTACTGGCTAAAGGGGCTGTGTAGGTGTCATTTAGTTAAGAATCTTGTGATGGAGAGAGAGATTACTCTGGCTTATCCAGATGGGACTAATATAATTAAAGTGTCTTACACATGAAAGAGGAAGACAGGAGGAGAGTCAGAGAGATGTGATCATAGAAATAGTGGTCAAGGTCATGAATTTGCTGGAAGAATGCCTTGAGCCAAGGCATAGACAACTTTCAGGAGCTAGAAAGTATCAGAAGCTGCCAGCTGAGGCTGGACTAAACTCATGGTGTGAAGAAAATGTCATTTCACTATCTTTTTTATTTTTTTAAATTATTATAAGATTTAATCCGGTTGACAATTTAGCCCATAGACATGTACAAAAAAATTCCATAAAAGGGATCAGTATGTTGGGGGGGGGGGGTGAGGAAGAGTGGATATGGGCGGGAATGGTCAGGGAGGGAAGGTGGTGGGTGGTCCCAGGAAATACAAAGGTGTGAAACACATATATAAAAACTTAAATAAATTAGAAAAAAAAGAAATCAGTACAATTTCTATGCTGGGGAGAAGCAGCTCTCCTACCTGCCTGGCACTATCTCCTACCTGCCTGGCACTATGGCTGTCTTTTTCTTTCTCCATTCCCTAATAACCCTGTCCTTTTCTTTTTCTTTTTCTTTTTTTTTAAATTTAGTTTAAAATTTTTTAAATTGGCATATGTATGCATATTTATATTTATATTATATTATTCCATTATTGTGTATCCCAGGGCTTTCCCACTTCACTAACACTTGTTAGCCATCCTGATCTTTTGTGCTTCGCCTCCCCCACCTTCTTCCCCCTCCTCCTCTCTCGCTCCATTGTTCAGTCCCATTGGTTGTTTTCATTCTTTCTTATTTGTTTGTTTTTCCCTATATCCATCATATAAGTGAGACCATCCTGTACTTTTTCCTTTTGGCTTATTTCTGCTAATATGAGTCTTTTGAGTTCCATCCATGTTGCTGCGAATGACATGTGTTTGTCCTCCTTGATTGATGCGTAGTATTCCATCGTGTATATGTACCACCTTTTTTTAAGCCAATCATCTGTTTGGGGGCATTTGGGTTGTTTCCAATTCTTGGCAATTGTAAACAGAGATGCAATGAATATGCGCATACAGATGTCCTTTTGAATTAATGTTTTCATATCCTCTGGGTAGATTCCTAGTAGTGGAATTGCTGGGTCAAATGGTAAGTCCACCTTCAATTGTTTGAAGGTCCTCCACATGGTCTTCCATAGTGGCTGAACCAGTTTGCACTCCCACCAGCAGTGTAAGAGAGTTCCTTTCACTATCTTATCTGACTTCAGAACACTGAAGACAAGAGTGACATGACAGATGTCTGGAGAGCAAAAACAGCTTCTCCATTCCTCCAATGTTTACCTTAAGGAATATTCCTTAGGAGGTACCAACAAATGTATGGGTAAATTCTTTGCCTGCCATTATTTCACAGAAACTAATGTTTTACCACATTTTATTGTACCTTGGCCATTAGTCTTCCCCAGTTAGTTAGTCATAAAACATTCTCTTGGCCACCTTTTTTTCCTCCTTGTCTAAACCCTATACAAGGCCTAGAAATTTGCCTTACAGTTGCTACCAGCTATACTTCTGCTAGCCCACAGTCTTTAACTGTGTCAGTCTCTCTTGTTTGTCCTTTCTCGCAACTCTGCACCTAGCTCTGTACAGAAAAGGAGTCCCTTTGGATCCTAATGAAGGAACATACCCTGCCTACTTATTTTAGCTCATTGGCAGTTCTTTGGGTTGCTATGACAGGTTACTGTAGATGGGGTGGGTTAGATGACAATTTACTCTAGACGGGTTGGGTTAGATGAAAAGTATCTATTTCTCATCATTTTGGAGGATGCACTGCTCTTGGGTTCTTGTAAGAGTCTTTCTCTAGGTTGCAGATAGCTGACTTCTTTTAAGTTAGCTTGAGAACTTTGTTAGCTCTCTGACCTCTCCCACCCTCTCTCCCTGTTTTCCTTCTGCTCTCCCTCTGTTTCTTCTTATTTCTTATTTGAATACATACAAACTTATTTACTACCCCTCCCATTTTATAAAAAATAAGGGCATTAATCTCTTTACCCTCCTGACCTAATTACCTCCTAAAAGTTTGACTTCCATATAACCAACTGCTGGGACTAGAGTTACAGTTTTGAGGCAACACAAACACTGGGTCCTTTGTATCAAAGATCAAAAAATAAAAAGTTATATCTTACCGAACTTTGATTATATGAATACTATCATAAGCATGCAGCAACCTGGACAAGATATGATGTGAATCTGGATAATTATCTTGAAAAAGCCATGGCCTGAGACTTTCAAGAGTCTTGGAGGTCTGGGAAGAAATGACAAAAATTGTTCATACGGACCATAGCCCTGAAGCTCTCATTTTTCTGCTGTTGAATATTATCACTCCCTTTGTAATCTCATCTGATTCATGGTGTAAATTACTATCTCAAAGTGCAAATGATCCTCAAATTTATATCTCCAACCCAGACATCTCAAGAGGCATCACATCTTACTGTATTAAAAAAAAAAAACAAAAACCCACAAAAAACCCCACCACCAGCAAACTGATAAACTCTGCATCCTGACTGTCTGGGTTTGATAATTTATGCTAAGGAGACCTGTGTAGCATTGGGTAAGTTTCTCACTTCTTTATGGCTCAGTTTCCCCATCTATAAAGTGAAAAGAGTAATAGTGCCAACTTCACAGGATGGTAGTTAGGGTTAAAAGATTCTATGTGAAACACCTGGATTAGTGGTTTTTTTTTAAATTTAATTAATTTATTTATATATATATTTCACATCATTTCAGTCCCTGGGGGTCACCCACCACCTCCCCTTCCCGCCCACTCCAGCTGGTCCCCATTCTCCCCTTGTGCAGTTTCATTTGGTTGACCATATATTAGTGAAACCATTTGGTTTCTGTCCCTTTCTATCTGGCTCGTTTCTGCTAGAATGATTTCTTCTAGGTACATCCAGGTTTCCATAAATTCATCAAATTTGTCATTTTTAATTGATGAGTACTATTCCAAAATGAAGAAATTAAAGAAGAAATTAAAACTTATTTTGAAACAAACGACAAAGAAACAGCATTCCAAAATGTCTGGGATGCAGCAAAAGCATATCTAAGAGGAAGGTTCATAGCAATACAGGCCCACATAAAACAAGAAAATAACCAAAAAAACAACCTAATCTACCAACTTGAAAAATTAGAAAAAGAGCAACAGAAAAACCCCAAATCCAGCAGAAGACAAAAAATAACAAAAATAAAAGAAGAAATAAATAATCTAGAAGCCAAAAAGACTATCCAAAAGATTAACGAAACCAAAAGCTGGTTCTTGGATTAGCGTTTTAAACTGATCAGTGCAATAAGTGTTAGCTCTTTTGTATCTGAATGCTCCTCAGATACTTCAAAGGCAGTGTACTTAAAAGTAAAACCATCTTCCACTCTAGTCCTGCTCTTTTTCTTATTTCTGGGATGACTGATCTTTGAGAGATTTTAACATACTCCACCTGTATAAACTTTCAGATTAATAATACAAATTTCATCATAAATTTAAATAGATGCAAAAATTTGCTTTATAAATATTAACGTTTTAAAAAATCTGCCACATTACTCTAACATGTATATGAATCTGTATGTTAATTTTATGTTCATTTCCAATCTTAAAAAAGTAAACACATGATAAATAGCAACACTACTAAAATTGGAATGGTATAGAGAAGATTAAATTGCCTCTGTGAAGGGATAACATGTAAAGTCATGAAGCATACCATAGTTTAATTATAAAACTTCTATGAACATACCCTAAAAATTCAATACCCTCGAAGAGATGGACAAATTCTTAGAATTATACAATCATCCAAGATTGAATAGGAAAGAAATAGAAATCCTAAACAAATCAGTCACATGTAAGGAAATTTATAACCAGCACACAGCTAATATCACTCTTAATGGTGAAATCACTCTTAATGGTGAAAAGCTAAAAACTTTTCAGTTAAGATCTGGTACAATACAAGGATGTCCACTCTCAACATTACTAGTCAAACATAACATTGGAAGTTTAGAGCAATTAGAAAGGAGAAAGATAAAAAAAGGAATCTAAATTGGGAAAGAAGTGAAACTATCATTATTTGCAGCTGACAAGATAATATATATAGAGAACCCTCCAGGTTCAGTGGAAAAGTGAATTGAAACTATCAGTTTAGAAAAGTGTTAGATTATAAATTCAACATACAAATGTCAGTTGCCTTCCTTTATACAATGAGAAAGAAGAGGAGGATATTAAGACAGTGACTCCATTTACAGTTATACCATAAACAAATAACCCAATATCTAGGAGTAAAATTAAAGGAGGTAAGACATTGTTAAAAGAAATGGAAGACACAAAGAAATGGAAAAACAGTCCCTGCTCATGGACTGGAAGAATCAACATTCTCAGAATGACTTCCTTTGCAATCCCAAAGCAGTATACAGATTCAATGCAACCCCAATAATATCCAAATGATAATAATCCCAAATGTAATAGCATTTTTTCCAAATAATAATCCCCCAAATAATAGCATTTTTCAAAGAACTATATATCAAATAGTACTGAAATTCCTATGGAATTCTATAAGACCCTGAATAGGAAAATAATTCCTGATCTCACTGCCCTGAAATGGAGATATCGCACTTCTAGTTCACAAATAATACTATAAATCCACAGTAATTTAAACAGGCTGGTTCTGGTAAACAAACACACAGACCAAATAGGATGGTATTGAGAGCCTAGAAATACACCCACACATATAGGCAACTAATCTGTAACAAAGGAGCCAAGGAAATACACTGGAGTGAGGATGGCTTCTTGAATAAATGGTGTTGGGAAAACTGGACTACTGCATGCAGTAGTAAAACTAGACTGCTATTTCACACCATGCACAAAAATCAATTCAACATGGTTAAAAGACTTGGGTGTAAACAGGAAACCATAAAATATATAGAAAACACAGACAAAACATTTTACAATATAAGTTTCAGTGATTCCTTTATGGGTTCTTCTCCAATAGCAAGGATAACAAAAGAGAACTAAGAGAACAATTGGGAATACATCAAGCTAATAGGTTTCTGCACAGTGAAAGAAACCATAACTAGGATGAAAAGACACCCTACTGAATGGGAGAAAGCACTCGTGTATCTTACATCTGACACAGGACTGATATTAAAAGATCTCGTGTAACTCTAAAAAGACAAAACAAATAACCCAATTTAAAAATTGACAGCAGAACTAAGCAGACTCTCCAAAGGTGACATTCAATCAGCCATCAGGCACATGAAAAATATTCACTGTGACTTATTACTAGAGAAATGCAAATCAAGACCACAATGAGACATCATTCTACACTTGTGAGAATGGCCTGTGTCAAATTGACCATAACCAACAAGTGTTGGTGAAGTTGTGGCAAAAAGAGAACTATACTGCTGGTGGGAATACAAACTCACCCAGTCCTATTGGAAAGCAGTATGAGGTGTCTCAAAATGTTAAAAATTGATCTACCATTTGACCCAGTAATTTGACTCCTAGGAATATATCTTAGGGACACAGAAACACTAATTTAAAAGGAAACTTGCACTCCCATGATTTTTCTTGCAGTATTTCTATAGCTAAATTATGGAAGCAACATAAATGCATCAGAACAGATGAGTGGATCGTGATATGTATACAAAATAGACTACTCTCAGCAATCAAAAAACATGAAGCTCATGCCATTTGAGGAAACATGGATGGAGCTGGCAGAATTAATGCTAAATGAAGTTGAGGAGAAAGATACTATATGATATCACTAGTATATGGACTGCAACATAACTACAGTAAGAACCAGATAAAGACAGGATTAAAAACTAATCCTGATAGAAAACACTAATTCAAAAGGACACCTGTACGTGCATGTTTATTGCAGCTCTGTTTACAATTGCCAAGATTTGGAAACAAACCAAAAGCCCCAAAACAGACTTGGCTAAAAAGAATGTGGTATATATACACGATGGAATACTATGCATCAATCAAGGAGGATAATCACGTCTTTTGCAGCAACATGGGTGGAACTAGAAAGACTCATATTAGCAGAAATAAGCCAAAAAGAAAAAGAGAAATACAGGATGGTCTCACTTATATGATTGATATAGGGAAAAACAAGCAAGCAAATAAGAAAAAATAAAAACAACCAATGGGACTGAACAATGGAGCAAGAGAGGAGGAGGGGGAAGAAGGTGGGGAGGTGAAGGGCACAAAAGATTAGGATGGTTAACAGGTGTTAGCGGAGTGGGAAAGCCCCAGGGTACACAATAATGCAATAATGTAATACAAATATAAATACACATATATATGCAAATTTAAAAATTAAATTAAAGAAAGAACAAGAACAAACATCACAGAGATAGTTGATATTCTCTATGGATAGCTCTTTTATTCTATTCCCCATTATACGTTCCCAGAAATAATAATCAGTACACTGGATTTGATGTTTGCCATTCCAGTGGTACTTGAAACTTGTAAATCACACATTAGTAAATAATATATTATTTTGCATGGTTATAATTTCATAATTATGGTACTGTAATATGTATACCTATCTATGTAACTTGCTTTCTTCCCACAAAAGATTTTAAAAAATTACAAAAAAAAAAAATCTCATAACTAGGATAATGGAGAACATCCCCATTTGTTACTTCTATTAACCAATGTATCCAAATATCAAGTTGTCTTAAAGTTTCAAAACTTGTAATATTTGTCATATTGATCTCTTGTATCCTAATTTGCATACTGATATCTTGTTGGATCCTAATTTTCTATTATATATATATATATATTAAGCCTGAAATAGACTGTATAGTTTAAAATAAAAAAAAAAAATAGAAAACTAACCCTGATATAGAACTGAAGCACAAAGGTGGGTAGAGGTGGAGGAAGTGTACAAATAGAAAGGAAGCATAATGACTATGGTCTAGGACTATGGGTAATTTTGGTGGTGATTACACATCAACATGTCATACTGATGAGTGTATCCAAATATTACCTCAGTTAAAAAGTAATTTTTAAAACTTAAACAGAAACAAGATCCTTATTAAATGTAAAACAACTTCCTTTTTATCCCTTTATTCTCTTTAAACTTGTTACTCTCTTCCATTTTCATAAACTTTTCATTAAATACTGAATAATCTTTATTTTATAAAATATTTTATGCATTACATATTTATAAAAATGTATTTTATATTATAGAGTTTATTTTATGATATTTGACATACATAATATGAAAGTAGTTTGAAATTTTAAATAAACTTTTCCTGAGATCTCAAGTCTTATTGTTATTAAACTTTAAGAATAGTTATTTTTCAGATGCACAAACCAATGAAATTGAGTTGCAAACCCAGAAATAAAGCCACACACATATGGTCAACTGATCTGTGAGAAAGCAGCAAAGAGTACTGCAACAAAGATAGTCTCTTCAAAAAACAGTGTTGGGAAAACTGGACAATTGCATGAAAAAGAATGAAACCAAGCTACTGCCTCACACTGTACACAAAAAAAA
>PVHY01006305.1:34704-75624 GCA_004024945.1 Uropsilus gracilis
AAAAAAAAAAAAAAAAAAAAAAAAAGCTTCTGTACAAATACAGCAAGCGACAATACCAAAAACAGAGACACACTGCTGAATATTTGCATTCCATACAACTGTGATATGGAACTCATAGCAAAGATGCACAAAGAACTTATACAACTCAACAAAAACAAAGCAAACAACTCAGTCAAAAAATAGGCAGAACTGAAAAAAAGACATTTCTCAAAAAATGTGAAAAACAAAAATATGAATTATGAATGTTCAGCATCATTTATAATGAAAGAAATGCAAATCAAAATCACAGTGAGATACCATCTCAAACTATATTGAAAAAAATGGCAACAACAAATGCTGGTGACAAGGTGGTTCAGAAAAAGGAACTGCTTTTACACTCCTGGTGGGAATGTAAACTGATCTAGACACTATAGAAAACTGTGTTGAGGATCCTCAAATTACTAAAAATGGAACTACCATATGATCCAGCAATTCCACTCCTAGGAATCTACCCAGAGAACATAAAAACATTAATTCAAAAAGAAACCTGTGAAACTATCATTATATGCGGATGATATGATTCTCTACATAGATGACCCCAAAAAATCTACAGAAAGATTACTTGAAATAATAAACCAGTTTGGTAAGGTAGCTGGATACAAAATCAACACACAGAAGTCGGTAGCTTTCCTATATGCAAATAGAAGAAGAAATAGAAGTCAAATAGAAGAAGAAATTAGAAAAACCATCCCATTTACCATCGCACCAAAAAAAATTAAATATTTGGGAATAAACCTAACAAAAAATGTTAAAGAACTATACAAAGAAAATTTTAAAACACTCCTAAAAGAGATAGAAGAAGATGTAAGGAAATGGAAAGACATTCCCTGTTCATGGATTGGAAGAATTAATATTATCAAAATGACCATGTTACCAAAGGCAATCTACAGATTCAATGCAATCCCAATAAAAATCCCAATGACATTTTTTAAAGACATAGAACAAAAATTACTGAAATTCATATGGAATAACAAAAGACCTCGAATATCCAAAAACCTCCTGACCAGAAAAAAAGAGAATGGAGGTATTACAATTCCAAACTTTAAACTATACTACAAAGCCATAATAATTAAAACAGCATGGTATTGGTACAAAAACAGACAGTCAGATCAATGGAACAGAATTGAGTGCACTGAAATAAAACCACACATATATAGTCAACTAATCTTCGATAAAGGTGTGAAAAACTTACCTTGGAACAAGGATAGCCTCTTCAATAAATGGTGCTGGGAAAATTGGACTAAGACATGCAAAAAAATGGACCAAGAAATCTCTCTTACTCCATGTACAAAAATAAACTCAAAATGGATAAGAGACTTAGAGGTCAGACCTGAAACCATAGCATACATAGAGGAAAACTTGGGCAAAACTCTCCATGAACTACAGTTCAGAAATCCCTTTCTGGAAACATCTACAGATGGCAAAAAAAATGAAGGAAAACATAAACAGATGGGACTACATCAAACTAAAAAGCTTCTGTACAGCAAAAGAGACAACAGAAAAAACTAAAAGATGCCCATCTGAATGGGAAAAAATCTTTGCCCTCCACATGAATGACAAGGGTTTAATAACGAAGATCTACAAGGAACTAACACAACTAAACAAAAGCAAAACAAAAAGCCCAATCAAAAAATGGGGAGAACTAAAAAGATACTTTTCCAAAGTGGAAATACAAATGGCCAACAGGCACATGAAAAACTGCTCAAAACAACAATGAGATACCACCTTACACCAGTAAGAATGGCCCACATCCAAAGAACAGACAACAAGAATTGCTGGCGAGGATGTGGAGAGAAAGGAACACTACACACTGCTGGTGGGAATGTAAACTAGTCCAACCACTATGGAAATCTGTATGGAGGACCCTCAAGTTAATGAAAATGGAATTACCATGTGACCCAGCAATTGCTCTCTTGGGAATCTACCCAAAAGAAACCTATATGTGGGTACAAAGGGACATCTGTGCTCGGATGTTTACTGCAGCACAATTTATAATTGCAAGGACATGGAAGGAACCTAAATGCCCCAAAACAGATGACTGGATGAAAAAAATGTGGTACATATACACAATGGAATGTTACTCATCAATTAAAAATGACAAATTTGACGATTTTATAACAACATGGATGTACTTAGAAGGAATCATATTAGCAGAAATAAGTCAAGAAGAAAAAGACAGAAACCAAATGACTTCACTAACATAAGGGATACAGTGAAAAAATAAACAAAAAACTTGGGGAAAAGTTAAAACAAGCTAAGCACCAAACTGAAGAGCACAACTTTGAGCAGGAGGGAAAGGGAGGAGGGGGGAGGGGAGGGGGGTAAACCCTGGGGATTACATGTTGTGAAATTTATATATAAATTAAAAAAAATCTGGTTAAAAAATAAAAATAAAAACAGGATAATCTTGCTCTCAGGATTTAACGGAAAAACAGAAATAAATTCATTACTTCATTAAAAAAAAAGAAACCTGCACTTCTATATTTATTGCAGCTCTATTTATAACAACTAAGAAATGGAAACAATCTAAATACCCCCAAAACAGATGAATGGAGCAAAATGTGATGTATATACACAATGGAATACTATTTAGTAGTCAAAACGATAAAATTCATGGCATTTGCACCAACATGGATGAAGCTGGAAGGAATTAAGCTGAGTGAAATAAGTCAGAGTTAGATAAAAAATAGTATCAAATGGTTTCACTATAGGTAGGATATAGGGGAAACAAATAAATGGTCAGGAAAAGATAAAATTTGTGGCAAACCATAGATCTGAGGTATACAGCAGGGCAAGGGAAGGGAGATGTATCAAAACAGAAGGGAAGAACACAACGGACTATGATGGAGGAGGATTCATGGGTATTGTGGTGGGAGAATTCTAGGGATTACACTGAAGGGAGAAATCAAATATTGCACAGAATGAACAACAATGTAAGAAATTAAAAATATAAAAAAATTAAAGAGTAGTGTCTTTTATATAGTATCAACAGCACAGTATACATTTTAATAATTAGCAAATATAAAACTAAACTTTATTAGAAGTGCCTGTCTATCTTTTCAATTAATCCGGTTAGTCCTGGACGGTTATATCTTTATTTCTGTGTCAAAATACAAATGCTAATAGAGTTCTGATAAAGGAAATTTCAATTCCTTAAATTGATTCTAGTTATATACCAAATGTCACATTGATCTGTCACCTACACTTGTTTTATGTAATCTACCATTGTATCAGGTAACTCAGATGCAATATAGTAAACATCTCCAAACCTGCTCTTTTTTTATATGTTCTTAGTGCAGTTTTTTCTTAGACCACTTGTTGGATCTTCTTAAATTTATTTTAAAGGAAAGAATTTTTTTTTTTTTTTTTTTTTTTTTTGCGACTAGGTCTCACCATTTTTGCCTGTGGAACCACAGGCTCACGTTGCCCAGGGTGCCACGGACTCAAGCGAACCCCAGCCTCAGCTTCCCAGGTAACTGGGATTACAGGCACACACTGCCATGCCCAGCTATTTTTTTGGAACTAAGTCTCCCTATGTTGCCCCGGGTGGCACTCGAACCATGATCCCTGTCCCTGCCATGGCTTCCTAGGCTGCCACTTACAGGCACGTGCCACTATGCCCGACCTGAAAGAAATTAATTGAAGTCCAACTGACTTGCAATTAATTTGTTACAAACCACAATAGTAGTTCAGTTTCATAATTTCAGGGAAATGTATTAAAAATGCATTATGGAGATTTATTAAAAGAGTATTAGTTATGTTTTCTACTTAGAGGTACTGACTTAATCCTAAAGTTATAAGAATTAGGGAAATCAAAAATTGTCAATTTTAACATGCTTGCTGATACAAGATTTTTGGTGAAATGTTTTTAACTAATTATGAACTCTACATTTTACTCAAAATCTTGGAGCTGCATATTTAATACACTTAGTGTCTGTAAAATGTTCAGTATTGTGATTCTCTGACAAAACTGCTTATCAAATTACTCAGCCAAATCAGCTTACTTTCTGTTTTTTTACAAAAAATATACTGAATGTGTTTTGTAAGACTTTCAGTCTAGATTGTATTTATGAAATCAGTAAGACACATAAGATACAGTGTTTTGTCACTTAGATAAATATGCTTAACAGGGTATTGGGTTATTTTATTCCTGTGGGACTCTTCTTTGAGATACCCATAATTTGATAATAACTGGAAAATGGAAGTTCATTAAACAGAAACCAACACTCTGCTGCCCTAATATATTACATATCTGAATTCAAAACAACATTAATATGTTGTTTTCAAATGCGGTTGAAAATGTGATTGTTTATTAAGAAATAAATGAAAGCGTAGACTACCAAAATCAATATGTAATTTTACATTTCTCTATGTAGACAATGAAGTAACAAAGATAAATGAGGAAAACGACATGTACATTTGCATCATTAAGAATTTAATACCTAGGAATCAGCTGGGTGTGGTGGCGCGCATGTTGTCTAAGTGCTGGGCGGCAAGAGGCTTGGAATTGTTTGAGTTTGAGACTAGCCTGGGCAATATAGTGAGACCTAGTCTTCCCCCCCTACCCTAATAAAAGGAAGAATATAATGCCTAGGGATCAAATTAACCAAAGAGGTGGAGGACCTGGAGGGAATGAAGATACATTGAAAGAATTTGAAGATCATACAAAGAAGTGGAAAGACATTCAGTGTTCATGGATCAGAAGCAATACTAAGGCAGTGTACAGATTCACTGTAATTCCTGTTAAGATACTAGTGGTATTTTTTACAGAAATAAAACAAAAAATTCTGAAATTATTTGGAACCACAAAATACTTTGAATACCCAAAACAATTTTGAGGGAGAAAAGCCAAAAATTGAGGTACCATGTTCCCTGACTTCAAATTATACGATAAACTAAATAATGAAAATGGTATGGTACACACAGGTCAGTGGAATTGAATCAAGAGCCCAAAAATAAAACCGTTTTTATTTGAACACTAACTTATGACAAAGGAGCCAAAATATATACTGGAAAGGCTCTTCAATAAATGATGCTGGGCAAACTGGCAAACCACACAAAAAAGAATAAAACTAGATGGCTATCTTTTACCCTACACTAATAATTCAAAGTGAATTAAACACTTGAATTTAATACTATAAAATATGTAAGAGAAAACACAGGTAAAGAGTTCTGTAACATTGGCCCGATATCTCTGTGGATTCATCTCCAGCTGCTACAGAAACAGGAAAATTTAAGAAAGTGGGAATACATTATTCTGAAAAGGTACTGCACAGTGAAGGAAAAAACTTTTTTTTTTTTTTTGAGATTAGGTCTCACTATTTTTGCCTGTGGAACCGCAGGCTCACGTTGCCTATGGTACCATGGACTCAAGCAATCCCCAGCCTCAGCTTCCCAGGTAGCTAGGATTACAGGCTTACTCCACCACACCCAGCTAATTTTTAATTTTTGGGATGAGGTCTGGCTGTGTTGCCCCGGGCAGGACTCGAATCGCAATCCCCAGACCCTGCCTCGACTCCATAAGCTGTCGCTTACACGCACGCACCACCATGCCTGGCACAGGAAAAAACTTTGTTAAAATAAAAAGGCAGCCTACTGAAGGGAAGAAGATAGTGGCAAACCATATATTAATATCCAAAATATATAGTCTGTACAATTTAGTAAAAATATATAATGTAATTAAAAATTGAGAGGATTGGATGAAACTTGAGGGGATTATATAGAAGAGTAGTAAATATAATTTCAATTTGTGGAATATAAATTGAAAAAGGCAGTTGTAAGAAGAGATAAACCTTAGAGTCTGACATATAATGGGTGTTACTAGGGAGAAAAGAAGGAGCAGAGAATTGTTAGAGGGGGTCAGTTGGTGGGGGATTGTGCTCAAAACTGTGGTGGTATCTATGTAGTCATGTATGTATTTTCCGAGATGAGAAACCATACACCTGAAACCTATGCAGTGTTATAAAACTGTTATCTCAAAAACAGAAAAAGAATAAAGAATAAATGGGTATAGGATCTAAATAGATGTCCACTAAAGATACACCAACATCTAATGCTTGCATGAAAAGATGTTTTACATCAGTTATCTTTGGGAAATGCAAATCAAAACAGAGATTCTATCTCACACAAGATAGGCAGGCCTATAAAAATGTAAAGATGCTGTATTTGTGGAGAATGTGGAGAAAAAGGAATCCTTATGCTTTGTTGGTGGGACTGTAATTTGATGCACCGCTATGGAAAATGGTTGGGAGGTCCTCAAAAATTAAAAATAGGATTATGATATGACCCTATTTTTGGTATTTACCTGAAGAATATGAAATCACAAGTCAAAAAATATATATGTATTACTATATTCATCACAGCACAATTCACAATAGCCAAGTGTGGAAACAATACAGTTCTAACAGATGGTTGGATAAATGAGATGTTGTCTGTGTATGTATGTGTGCAGATAGACTACAACTACTATATAAATTACTATGTAGCTGTATAATACTATCCTGTATAATAGAATACTGCTCAGTCATAAAAAGGTAAAATCTTGCCATTTGCAATATCATGAATAAAACTTGAGAAGATTATTCTAAGTGGAGTCAGTCAAGGAGAAAGACAAACACCATCAGGAAAAACTTATTTGTAGGTAGTGGGACTGACTGTGGTAGATGATGACTGGACATTTTTAAATCAGTGTAGTATATACAGTAGCTGAGAGGAGAAAGTACAACCGAAACCTAGGCTGTAAATTAAAGCTACTTTACTTAAAAAAAAAAAAAAAAAAAAAAAGCTAAGCTGATTTTTGCTAGGAAGAGAAACCAAGAATGGCAACCTAATGATGTATCTCTGTGACTTAAAATGCAAACTCCTTAAGTAGATGGCAGGTCCTACAAGAAGTGTGGCCTTTGATGGCCCTAGAGCTTCTTTACTTGCAGCTCTTTCCTGCAGTCCTGTCTCATTGTCCACCGAAAATTACACGTGAGGTAAACACACCTGCTCTGATAACCTAACACTGATGGCTTGCACATTGTGTCTCAGTGTCATGAGCACTGTTTTTCACTGCCTGAATACCCATCTTGTTCTCTCCCAGTCTTCATTCTCACCCTGGTAAATCCTGCTCTTCCTTACAGCCCAGCTAAAATGTCTCTGATGCGCCTTATGCTTCCCTCCCTCCCCAGAAATGCCCTTAGCTGACTCCAATTACCTCTTACAAATACCACCTTATATTTACCATGCTAATAATAGCCCTCACTTCCTTGGAAACCCTGTGAGTGGAGGGACTGTGCTTCTCACTGTCACTCTTGCTGTCTCTGCCAGCTAAGAGATCTGCTGTCTCAGAGTGAGAACCAGTTCTCCTGTAGTCAGGTAGGTAGGGGTAGGCCAGACAGGGGTAAGGCTTTATGTATGCCGATGAAGCTTTGTGTCTGTTTTCCACCTCTGTTCCTGCTTTTTTTTTTTTTTTAATTCACTACCTTTTATTTTTACCAGATTTCATCTGTTTTTAAAAAGTATGTTGAAAGCGTTAGGAGATGCTAGGAAGCTGGCCGAGAGCATGGGTTTGGTGGAATTGCAGGTGTCTAGCATCTTCATTGCAGACAGCTGGGTGTGATACAGATCTGTGGTGAGAGGTGTGATGGTGAGTCGGTTTGAGGTCAGGTGATTTAAGTGGTAGCTGTATAGTTGTGGAGGTATGGTTTACAAACAAGTGTTTCTT
Organism: Uropsilus gracilis; assembly: GCA_004024945.1. Taxonomy (NCBI): domain Eukaryota; kingdom Metazoa; phylum Chordata; class Mammalia; order Eulipotyphla; family Talpidae; genus Uropsilus; species Uropsilus gracilis. The sequence goes on from PVHY01006305.1 coordinate 42,452, forward strand.
GTAGTCAGTATTTTTCTTAGATCAGATTGTGATATTTCTTTAATTGACAAGTAGTTTGTATTAAGAAAGAAGAAATGATGTTTCTCTGGAATTTTTACAGGGCAGGTAATGGGCATCCAGGGACCCCCTAACCTGCTTGCTCCAAATGAGTTCTGCCATCCACCACATCAAGCAGGCATACCCTAGTGTATTGATTGAAAGGAACTTTAATACAATTGATGTGAACAGAGAGAAGAGAAAGAATAGAAAACAATAGTTTTTATACAAAACACCCAAAGTCACTCATCCCCCTCTTGGGTAAATGTCCAGCCAAACAGGGTAGGCCCAAATAAGGGCCATGGAGCCTCAAAAGCTTGTCACATCTAAAGTACCTTCTGGTGGGGACCCATAAGAAAGAGACAAAAGGGCCAACACAAAGGATTAAAGGAGCAAAATCAAAATGAAGATAAAGGCTGCCATTGTCAATCTCCCCATAGGTCTCTCACCTACATGTTCCAAGTACCTCCTCTCTCCTTTCATGTCCCCCTAGTTCCTGGTACCAGGCCAAGGCTAAGAAGCAAGTGCAGCTTATTCACATGTCTTTCTGCTCCAGGTGCCTCCTTCAGGTCTCCTTGTTCTCCTTCGTTTTTCTAGTCTCCACCCTCCCTTTCCCTGGGGAAACTTGAACTCTCCTCTTTCCTTGGGGATTGACCTTTTATAGAGCCATTTTTCTACTGAAAATGAGTCTCATCTCTTCCAGTTGTAGTCCTCTGATGCATCATGAGAATTCTGTAACTGACCTGTTGTAAGTGCCCCAGGAAGTGCTGACAGGAGCCCTGGGTGAGCTGCATGCTGTCTTCACCTTAGTGCCTGGAGAGCAGAGTGTGCTGGCCGACTATCCTTGTTGCTTTGTGTTGTATGGTTTCCTTGTTGCGTGTTGGTTTTGTGAGTCATTAAAAACACTTTTGAAGGATCTGAACTTAACTCGATCACTCCATGGTATATCTTGAGCTTAATCCTTTTATAGTTCTCTTTTGTTGCTTTCCCCTGTCAGATGGTTGATCATATTAGGCATGAATGTATAACAACAGAGTATTTTATCTTGTGGCTTTCATGTCTTTTTTGTTTTCCAGGTTTAGAGGATGAATTTTCTTGTATAGAATGTTCTTTGCTTCATTAACGGCACCAGGTGCCTTTTTCATCAATAAATAAAAGAAGGAACAGTTGAAAATGATAGAGATGAAAAATCTTCAAACAAACTGTCAGGAATGATAGTCCCTAACTGTGAAACTATAGGTACATACCCATATCTATTTGTATATATTATCAAATATGTGAACTAAATAGTCTTGTCAATTGTGACCAGTTTATCTGATGTACACACACACATACCTTTGTTGTGTGAGCGTGTGAGAGGAATAGTGCTGATTCCCTCACTGTGAGCTCACTGTGAGCATTTTATTCAATTAGACCATCCTTTTCCTTTGTTGAATCAGAATGAGCTTTAAAGGGTGGAATTTCAGATTAGCTAATGGAAAAGTGCTGGTTTTAAAGTTAATGAGTGTAGACATTTTTTTTTATTATCACAGGAAACCATTTTTTTTTAGTACAAATATGGTTGATATGTTGACCTTGACTTAACCTTGTTCTACATCTGAAGAGGATTTTCTCCATGAACATAAAATTGGTTGGGATGTGCCAGTAGCCTACTGATAAATTGCAATTTGTGAATTATTTCTGACATAATTTTGAATTCTATAAAATTTCAAATATTTGTCTGAAATAAGAGCTAAGGTGACCAGTTTATGAATCTTCTGTGTGACCTGTACCAGTAGAGAAATGCCCAGGAACTCTTTGAAGTTGGGCAAGTTCCTTTTGAAGAGGAGAAGGTGGGACAGTTCCCTTTCAGCTCGTGAATTTTGAACATTACTTTATGAACTAACAAAAGTAGACTTTTTAAAAGCCAATGATACAAACTTTTCTTTTTTTTGCCAGTTGTGTATCTGGGTTTTTGGTTGTAGGGTATTTCATAAGAAACATTTCTTGCTTAAAAATTCTTCAGTGTTAGCATTTCACACGGAGACTTCAGATGGGAGACTGTGAGGAAGGAAGAACATTTGCTATTTCTCATTTCCATGTAGTTGCACAGCAAATGATTCTTGGTTTACTCAGGAACTGGAGCTCTGAGACAAGTTCCCTGGCCTCAAGAAGTTTATATTACAGGGAAGAGACAGATTGCTGGCATATTAACTATCAGGTAGTGATAATTGCCTTAAAAATAATAATATGTCTAATGATGTGTACCTGAAACATGTAATGTTGCAATACATGTTACTTAAAAAATAAATTAAAAAAGAAAGAAAATAATATGATAGTATGCAAGAGTGAGTTAGGAGTTGGCTTCCCTGGAGTGGCCAGAAGAAACCCCCTAAGATGGTATGTAAGTTGAGATATGAGTGGCAAGAAGAGAAAGGTATGACAGGTAAAGTGGTCCTAAAGTAGTGAGGCGTACGAGTGTCTACATCAGTGGACAGAGCAGCAAGATTAATACTAAATAAGGAAATAATAGCTTTAAATAAGGAGTTAGGCTGAAAGTCTAATAATCATCTACAGAATATTCTATCCAAAAAAACCAATATTATGCATTCTTTTTTAGGTACACATGAAACATTTTCAAGAATATATCACATATAGACAAAGGTCAGTTATCAATAAAACTACAGTGATTGAAATTACAGTATTGTATCTGGTCATACAGTTTAATACCAAAAGCTGAGAAATAAAATAAGAGGAAAAAAAGGATAGAGTATGAATTCATTGAAATTTAACAATGTTCTACTTAATAGCTATTTAATCAAGAAGGAAATTAAAACAAATAAAAATACATTGAGAGGAAGGAAATTGATGGTACAGATGACCAGAATCCAGGAGATAGAGTAAAAGCAGATCATTGCAAGACACACATTGAGTAGCAACCAAGCAATCAAATACTATACCAAATTCACTTAAAAATGAGTGACAAATAAGACCCAAATTAGTGGAGGGAAATAGTAAAAATAAGAGTGGAAATATATAGTGATCAAAAAGACAGGACAGTGGCTCTGGCTGCAGGCCTCTGGGAGGGACCCATCCCCGCGCCGCCTTCACTGCCATCCCTGGGAGCCAACCCCCGCAGCCAGGTTCCTGAAGGAACCCACCCGACACTTCCCCCACCTAGGTAAGCTGCTGGAAGTCAGTGGCACCGGCGCAAATTACTAAACTAAAGTACAGATCTACTTCAATCTGGAATACACTCCCATCAACATGCCGACCAACACAAGATCCATGGTTTCTCAATATGTAGAACAAGTTCGAAAACAAAACACAGTAAGGAGAAAAACTTTAAACATGCAAGCAAACCCTACAGGAAATATTCCATCACCAACAAAGAAAGGACAAACTCTGGAAAACATCAAAGAAATGATGTGTATCTCAGAAAAAGATTCCAGCATCAACATGTTAAATGCACTCCAACAATTAAGAGAAGAATTAGAAAAAAAGGACAGCAGTATGATAGAAGCATTTAATGCACTAAGGGAAGAAGTAGAAACATGAAAAAGAAAGCATCAATATGTATAACATAATCCACAAAATAAGGAATAAAAATGAATCCCTAAAATTGAAATTGAAAGAGACTCAAGATTTAAGGGTTGCAATAGATGAGCTCAAAAATGCACCAAAAAGCCATGGCAGCAGAATAGATGAAATAAAGGAACGAATCAGCACACTTGAGGATACAGAAATAGAGAGGACAAAGAAAGAAAAAGAGAGAGAGAAACAAAGTAGCAGGACTGAAGAAAAGCTCAGAGATATGTCAGATTCCTTAAAGAAAAGAAACATAAGAGTAATGGGAATCCCAGGAGAGGAGAGAGTCATGGGAACTGAAAGGCTTTTCATATACTAGTAGAGGAGAACTTCCCAAATCAGAAAAAAGAAATGAAAATAGACATACAGGAAGCCAAAAGGACACCAGACTACTTTAATGAAAGAAAAGCCACAGTGAGACACATCATCATAAAACTTCCAAGAATCCAAGATAAGGAAGAAATAATGAGAATGGCTAGAGAAAAGAAACAGATAACTTACAAAGGAAAATCCATTAGACTAGCCTCAGATTTTTCTGAAGAGACACTCCAGGCAAGGAGAGAATGGAGTCACATCTACAAAAAACTCCAAGAAAAATGTGCCAGCCAAGAATACTCTACCCTGCAAAGCTATCCTTCCTCTATGAAGGAAAAAAATAGAACTTCTCCAACTAGCAAAGTCTCCAGAAATTTGCTACCAGTAAACCCCCACTCCAAGAAATTTTGCAGGAGGCCTCAAGATCAAAACCATAAGAAGAACAAATACAAAAAACAAAAACACAAAGTAAACATTAAATGGACACCAGGAAACCATTAGAATCGCAAATATCAATAATCATCCTAAATACAATGGTCTAAACTCAGTAATCAAAAGACGAAGAGTTGCAGACAGGATCAGAAAACAGAACCCAACATTCTGCTGCCTCCAAGAAACACATCTGATCTCTAAGGATAAGCATAGATTGAAGGTGCAGTCTACACTACAAGCAAACAGCCCCCACAAGAAAGCAGGAGTTGCCATTCTTGTATCAGACAGAGCAGACTTCAAATTAACAAAAGTGACAAAAGATAAAGACGGCCACTACATAATGGTTAAAGGGTCAATCCACCAAAAAGACATAACAAAAATCAACATATATGCACCTAATGAGGGAGTACCAAAATTCATAAAACAACAACTAGTAGAACTGAAATCAAATACTGATGAGAATACATAAGTGGTAGAAGATTTTAACATGCTGCTCTCACCAAAAGACAGATCAACAAAACAGCAAGTACACAAGAAACAAAAGCTTTAAAGGAAGAGCTAGACCAAATGGACGTAATAGATATATACAGGACACTACACCCCCAAGGAAAGTAATACACTTTTTTTTTAAATGCACACGGTTCATTCTCTAAAATTGATCATATATTAGGCCACAAGACAAACCTGAACAAATACACAAAGATTAAAAAAAAATACCAACCTTTTTCTCCGATCATAAAGGCATCAAATTAGAAATCAACAGTGAAAAGAAAATAAGGAGAGTAAACACTACATGGAGGCTGAACAACAGACTTCTGGAAGATCACTGGGTAAAAGAGGAAATCAAAGAAGAAATTAAAACCTACATGGAGGCAAATGACAATGATAACACAATGTTCCAAAATGTGTGGGACGCAGCAAAAGCAGTACTACGAGGAAAGTTCATAGCAATACAGGCCCAAACAAAAAGAATTGAAACAGCCCAAAGAAATACTCTAATCTCCCAACTTGAGGACTTAGAAAAAGAGCAACAAAAAAACCCAAAACCCAGCAGAAGACAAGAAATAACAAAAATAAAAGCAGAGATTAATGAAATAGAAACCAAAAAGACCATTGAGAAGATAAACAAAACCAAAAGCTGGTTCTTTGAAAAAATAAATAAAACTGACAAACCCCTGGCAAGGCTTACAAAGAAAAGAATAGAGAAAACTCAAATAAACAGGATCATAAACGAAAAGGGAGATATTACAACAGACCCAGCAGAAATCCAAAAGATAATTAGAGACTACTACGAACATCTATATGCCAACAAATACAGCAACCTGGAAGAGATGGACAAATTCCTGGAACAATACAGTCATCCAGAATTGAACAAAGAAGAAATAGAAAACTTAAACAGGTCAATCACAAGCAGTGAAATTGAGGCAGTCATCAGAACTCTTTTTAAAAACAGGAGCGCAGGTCCTGATGGTTTCACAAATGAATTCTATCAAACTTTCAAAGAGAAACTAACACCGGTACTATTAAAACTCTTTCAAAAAATTGAGAAAGAAGGAAAGCTACCAAATACTTTCTATGAAGCAAACATTACACTAATTCTAAAACCAAATAAAGATAGTGCAAAGAAAGAGAATTACAAACCAATCTCCCTAATGAACACAGATACAAAAATTCTAAACAAAATTCTGGCAAACCGAATCCAACATTGCATAAAAAGGATCATCCATCATGACCAAGTGGGATTCATCCCAGGGGCTCAGGAATGGTTCAACATTCGAAAATCAATCAACATAATCCACCACATCAACAAAGAGAAAAACAAAAACCATAGGTCATATCAATAGATGCGGAAAAAGCATTCGATAAAGTTCAGCATCCTTTCATGATGAAAGCCCTGGAAAAAATTGGTATAAAAGGAACATACCTCAACATAATAAAAGCTATATACGACAGACCCACAGCAAATATCATCCTCAATAGGGAAAAACTGAAACCATTCCAATTAAGGTCTGGAACCAGGCAAGGATGCCCACTCTCTCCACTCCTTTTCAACATAATTCTGGAAGTCCTCGCCAGGGCAATAAGGCAAGAGAAAGACATAAAAGGAATCCGAATAGAGAACGAAGTAATAAAGTTATTATATGCGGATGATATGATACTCTATGTAGAGAACCCAGAAAAATCGACAGAAAAGCTGATTGAAATAATAAACCTATTCAGTAAGTTAGCTGAATACAAAATCAACAGACAAAAATGAACAGCATTCATATATACAAAGAATCAGTCAGAAGAAGATATTAGAATAAACACCCCATTTACCATTGCACCAAAGAAAATCAAATACTTGGGAATTAACCTAACAAAAGATGTAAAAGACCTATACAAAGAAAACTATAAAACATTCTTAAAAGTAATAGAAGATGTAAAAAAATGGAAAGACATTCCCTGTTTATGGATCGGAAAAATCAACGTTATCAAAATAGCCATACTACCAAAGGCAATCTACAGATTCAATGCAATTCCAATAAAGATCCCAATGACATATTTTAAAGAGATCAAACAAAAATTACTGAAATTCATATGGAACAACAAAAGACCCCGAATAGCCAAAACCCTATTGACAAACAGAAGAGAGAACGGAGGTATTACTATTCCAGACTTCAAACTGTACTACAAAGCCATAATACTTAAAACAGCATGGTACTGGTACAAAAACAGACAAACAGACCAATGGATCAGAATTGAATACCCTGAAATAAAACCACACATATATGGTCAACTAATCTTTGATAAAGGGGCAAAAAACATACCCTGGAACAAGGATAGCCTCTTCAGTAAATGGTGCTGGGAAAACAATCAATACTTGCAAAAAAATGGACCAGGACAAAACCCTCACACCCTGTACAAAAATTAACTCAAAATGGATAAAGTACCTGGAAGTGAGACCTGCCACCATACAATACATAGAAGAGAACCTGGGCAAAACCCTTCATGAATTTCACCTCAGAAATTCATTTGGGGAAACAACTATGGCTGGCCAAAAAATGAAGGAAAATATAAACAGCTGGGACTATATCAAACTAAAAAGTTTCTGTTCAGCAAAAGAAACAATAAACAAAACAAAAAGAAACCCAACTGACTAGGAGAAAATTTTTGCCCTCCAGACAAGTGACAATGGTCTGATAACAAAGATCCACAAAGAGCTCCTACATCTCAACAAAAACAAAGCAAAAAACCCACTCCAAAAATGGGGAGAAGAACTGAAAAGACACTTCACCAAAGAGGACATACAGATGGCTAATAGGCATATGAAAAAATGCTCCACATCACTAATAATCAGGGAAATGCAAATTAAAACCACACTGAGATACCATCTTACACCAGTAAGCATGGCCAATATAAATAAAACAGACAACAACAAATGTTGGCACAGATGTGGTGAAAAAGGACCTCTCTTACACTGCTGGTGGGAGTGCAAACTGGTCCAGCCACTATGGAAGACTGTGTGGAGGACCCTCAAACAATTAAAAGTGGACTTACCATTCAACCCAGCAATCCAACTACTAGGAACCTACTCAGAGGACATGAAAAACAGTAATACAAAAGGACACATGTTCGCGCATGTTCCTTGCAGCCCTGTTTACAATTGCCAAGAATTGGAAACAAACCAAATGCCCCAAAACAGATGATTGGCTAATAAAATAAAATGGCTAATAAAATGTGGTACATATACACGATGGAATACTACGCATCCATCAAGGAGTACAAACATGTCATTTGCAGCAACCTGGATGGAACTAGAAAGACTCATATTAGCAGAAATAAGTCAAAAAGAAAAAAGAGAAGTACAAGATGGTCTCATTTACATGATGGATATAGGGGAAAACAAACAGATAAATAAGAAAGAATGAAAACAACCAATAGGACTGAACCATGGAGCGAGAGAGGAGGAGGGGGAAGTAGGTGGGGGTGGTGAAGAGCACAGAAAATCAGGATGGTTAACAAATGTTAGTGAAGTGGGAAAGCCCTTGGGTACACAATAATGGACTAATGTAATATAAATATAAATGTACATATATATGCAAAAAAAAATTACCAGATATCGGAAGAGACCAACGGGCCAAACAGTGAACAACTGAACATCAACTTAACCAAGCACAAATCACAGAAAAATGGGAAATGAAGTGACTGGAGGGGTGGGTACGGAGGGGGGAAATGGAGGGGGGAGGAGGGATCAATTAATGTACAAATGTGACAAATCAATAAAATGAATTTTTCCAAAAAAAAAAAGGACAAAAAAAATCAATGAAATTAAGAGTTCATTCTTTGAGAAGCTAATGAAACACACAAAACTAATTAGGCAAACAAGAAAAAGAGATAAACCACTAATAAACAGAATAACAAATGAAAGAGTAAAAACCACAGCAGATTACACAGAAATACAAAAGCATGTGAGATTACCCTAAACAACTGTAGCTCAGTATAGGCTATCAAGACTAAATCAGGACAAAGCAGAGGAATTGAACAAATCTGTCACCAGTATGGATATTGAGACAGTAATAAACATCTTCCAGAAAACAAAATCCCAGGACTAGATGGCCTTACAAATTAGTTTTATTAAGCCTTAGAAGAAGAAACAAAGCCTATATTCCTTAAATTGTCTTAAAAAAATACAAGAAGATGGAATGGTCACTAGTACATTTTACAAAGTCAACATCACACTAAAAACAAAACCAGATAACAACATAAGAAAACAATTATTTTCCTGAGAAACGTCAATGCAAAAATCTTCAAAGAATAACTAGCACATCACAAGTATACATCATGATCAAATCATCACAAGTGGTTTCATATCATGAATAAATTTATATAGCACATGATATCAACAAAAGGGAAGTTAAAATTTGATTGATAGTAAGGTTCAGCACCCATTTATGATAAAAATTCTAAATGAGATGGGACTAGAAGGATCCTACTTCAGTATTCTAACAGCCATATTTCACAATATAATGCCCAGTGATGAAAAACTATGAGCTTTCCCACTAAGATCAGTAAAAAGACAAGGATTCCTATTTCAACACTTCCTTTTAATTTAGTATTAAGTTTTGGTCAGCGCTATCAGCAAAAGCAGGAAATAAAGGGAATCCAAGTCAGAAAAGTGAAACAATCATTATTTGAGACCATATGCCATTATGTATAGAATAGCCTAAAAATGTCATCAAAAATCTGTTAAAAACAATAGAGCAATCTAATAAAATCAGCATACAAAAATCTGTGGCCTTTTTATATGCAACTAACACGGAGAACAGGAAGTTAAAGTTAACTCCATTTACAATCTCTTCAAAAAAGAAATACCTTGGGATCAGCCTCACTAAGGAGCTGAAAAGCTTAAGACAATGAGGACTACAACATGTTTTTATATGATTACACATTAACTCAAGGAGAAGGGAGGTTGTCCCATGCCCATGGATGGGGAGTATCAATACAATCTAAATTACTATTCTATCAAAAACGATACGTAAATTTTGATATCATCACCATCAAAGTGCCAGAATTATTGTTCAGAGAAACTGAATGAAAAGTACTGGAATTTTTACGTGAATACAAATTGTCTTATCATGTTAAATCAACCCTTTAACACTATCAAGAGATCAAAGGGAGAAATTGAGGAATTGTCACCCTGCCAAGCTTTGGAGTCAAAGTGGGTGGGTGCTCACCCATGGGTTACTGCTGCAGTCTCCGGACATGACTCAGCCTCAGGGTTTAACCACAAAAGGGTTTACTTACAAGGCAAAGAGAGAAGATGAGTGAGAAGTTGGGAGAGAAAAGAGAGGCAGGGACAGAGGGAGGAGCAAGGGTTTGAAGATCACAAAAGTCTCAAGTCACAAAGATCTCAAAAGTCACAGGTCTTCCAGACTGAAGATCACAAACATCCCTAAGTTCACAGATATCTCCACTGTCTTAGGAAAGATGACACTACAGCGCTCAGCAACAGCAATCTGAGAACCAGGCTGTGCAGCACTGAACCCTGGAATGACATGACCAAAGGCAGTGGCATAATGTGGGGGGTGCAGCTGTCAGATATGCTTGGCAAAAAGCCAACAGCTACAACTCCTTGAGGTCACCTAGCAGTGGGTTAATGGTATCATCCAGATGTAGTGTCAGAGACACTGGAGGTCAGGTCTCCAGATGTGCAGGAGGACAGGATTCAGCATCACAACTTGATAAAGGTCTTTGGCCACGTCCATCTGACTGATCCTCCACCTGCCTCTTGGAGTCGGCTTCCAAGCTCTCCTTTACAAGCTAGTTACAGCTTGGTGGAAATACTCTCCAAGGTACCCACTTTTGAAGACAGATTGGTACTTTTAGTTGATTGGCACTCATGAGAGCTAGTCAGATGGGAAGGCTGATGAGCTTGTATTTGTATAGCTGTAGGGGAGGAGTGCACCTGCTGGGAGCAGTAAGCAGGCGGGGCTGTCCTCCAATACCAGCTTTTTGGTGCAGGTCAGACACCAGTGAAATTGTTCCAATCTTGGACACATTTCCAATATCATGGGGCCTGACCAAACAGGAAGAAGTCTGGTCCCTGTGCAGACTGGACCTGTGTTGATGTGGGCTTCTGGGCTGGAGGGTGCTAAGGAGCCACAGCTGAAGGCACCCTCTGTGGGGCTGGAGGCACACCAGCTGGGCTGGGTTTAATAATTTAGGGCATCCTCTTCCAGGGCTCTGCTTCAGTAGCATGTTAACTCTCTTCAGACTGTACTGTGACACATCAGTACTAAAGGCTACAGTATTGGCGTAAAAATAATCAGTGGATCAGTGGAGTAATATGGAAGCTTGTTCTAAATCCACATGCACACCAGCACTGTAATGAACCTGTGACTGTACCATGGGGAAAGGATACTACAAAATGGTGCTGGGAGAACTGTAAAGTCACAGTTATGTTTAACTTAGAGGGAGTTTTCTAGGTCAGTCACAGAGTTTGCATCATGTTTTAGTACCTGGGGTGAAGTCATAGAGGAGATGTTATCAGATGTTCCAGTGATAAACACACAGGAGGAATAGCAGGAATGTAAAGTGAAGGGGTGAGGATCAAAGAGATCTCAGCAGATGGGAGTGCATTCTTGTTATATGTTGCTGTTTAATTAAATGGCTTCAGAATTTATTGGCTTTAAATTAGGCAACACAAATTTTACTCATGAATCTGTGACTTGGGGAGGACCTGAGAAAGTCAGCTCAACTCTATCATAGAACACCAGCTGGTGAGAATCTGGAGACTGGAATTACCCCAAGCCTTCCATGTGTTCTGTGGTATTACCTAGGTATGGACTAGAGCCTGGATCTGGTGGAACTCTGACACAGGAATGTGCTGTGTTTGCTGTGTTGCACAGCCTCCTCACAGGATGATGGCTAGGTTTCCAGGGCGAGTTGGTGAAAGGGAAGGATACAAGTGCTTCCAAGTCTTTCTACCTTTCATGACCACATCTCAGAAGTCAGATAGTGTTGCTTCTTGTATTCTATGAGTCTGAAGATTAACTCACATTTCAGGAGAAAGTGCATTAAAATATGTCTTCGGTTGGGAGAAGTATCAGCATCTTAGCAGACATACTTTAAAATATGAGTGTCTGCTTCTCTTAAAAACAAACAAAAAAACCCCAACAACAACTTTATTTTACATGCAAAATACATCCATCCCTTCCCAGATTTCATTTACTATGACTTTGGCCTCAGAGTCTTTCAAAGATTCTTTGAATATTACCTGTCAATTTTAATTCCTTGAGTTCAGTTCTTCTTGAACTGAAGCTGTGAGGCTAACTAGATGCCTGGCATGGAAGAGGGGCAGAAGCCATCCAGCAGTCATGGGCCCTTAACTTGTCCAGGACCTCCTTTGGAACTCTGGGAATTAGCACCATGGTGTTGTTCCCTGTGACACTTGATCTATCCTCTAGGTTTTGGTTCTGTTCTCTGACTTTTCCTTCTATTTTCATAACAACTAGTTTTGTTTGAGGCTGAGTGGTGTTAGCTTCTTTTTGCTCCACGAAGATTGGGGTGCAAAATATCCCTTTTCAGTTTGTAAGTGTCTGTCTCTGTGAGCCAGAACTTAACATCTTTTTAAAAATATTGTAGATTTTTTTTTATGAATCTGTTTATAGTAAACTCTTAAGTTTCAGGTACCCTACAAGTTGCTTTGAAATAGGTTCTCCTATGCCTCAGATTCTTTGCTGGGCTATTAAAAAATGATGCTGTTAAGACTTTAGAGGAAATTTTACTCATCAGAATGTGTCTGTGGCATAATATTAGTTATTTCCAGGGCTTAATAGAGTTTATTAGCTGACAGCACAGAAACCATTTCTTCATGGTAGCACTGTTTTCTCTTTTGCAAGTCTAGATATGAGGAAGTTTTATGTTCCTACTAGGAAGTTTTTACTTATTTGCATATAAGTAGTTTTATAGTTTATCACCATCCTTGCATTTCATTATGGTCAGCCAAAATAATCCATTTGGCACTTTCCTCGGTTTGTCAGGAAATTTTCTTATCTGAATCATCCAGTTCATTAAATACATCTTTCATTTTCCACGTTGCCATAAGCAGTAGCCCTGTTGACATTTCTACATTTAGAACGTAAGGTCCTTTGCGTCCTCCTTCCAATAGCTTTCTCTTTGCTTTCCTTTAGATTCTCTCTGACAGCCTCCTGGAAGCCTCCACTCATACCTCCTACCATCTCATCCCAAACACACAATGGAAAGTGCTCCAGTGGGGCTGTGTAGACCACTTAACCGGGTTTAGGTTTGACTCTGAGTAAGAACAGAAGCTGCATATTGAGTAGAAGAATAAACTTGCCTGGTCGATGTTTTCAAAGAACTCATCTAGCTGCAAAGGTGAAGCGGGAACCTAATGAAAGCTGTTGAATGTACAGAATGTACAGATAATGGGGTTGCACAGAACTTTTGACCAGATCAAGGGGAACGATGGGAGGTGAACAGGTTTCCTGGGTGGGAGTGGCCTTAGGAGTTCCCATTTAAAGATGTGAAGTTTGAGATTCTAGCAGGCTCCTAAGTGGAGTTGGCACTTGGATTCAGGGGACGGGTCTGTTCTTCTGTGCATTTGTGAATTGTCAGTACTAATAGATGACATTTGAAGCTTTAATGTTGGAGGTGAGCCCAGGGCGATCTAGCTTTACATAGTTAGGGAGATAATGATAACCAGCAAAAGCAGTGCTGGTGAGGTCAGTGTGAGGAGAAAGACGGAGGAACAGAACCTGGAAATCACAGGGCAATAGCATATAGCATATAGTAGTAGATTTAACAAAATGGCAGATACTGACTGTGCTCAAAAATATACTCAATTCCGAAGACAAATAGACATATGAAAAAATGTTCATTATATCTTCCAATAAGCAAGATGCAGATTCAAACAATGAGATACCATCTCATACCTGAGAGTGGCACATATTAAAGACCTTCGACAACACGTGCTATGGAGGCTGTGCAGAAAGGGGAATCCTATTATGCTATTGGTAGAAATTAAGTTGGTGTATCTGTTATGGAAAACAATCTGGATTTAACTCAAAGAATTAAAGAATGAAAGTATCTTATATGACATACCAATCCCCCTTTTGGTCATCTATCCAAAGAATATGAAGTCACCAACAAACAAATATGTCTTACAGGGTTCTTAATGATATAGTATTTTGGACATGAATCTGTCTAAACATCCACTAAGAGATAATTAGCTCAGGAATAAGTGCTATATCCATACTATGGAATGCTGTTCTGCCATAAGGAAAGATGAAATGCCATTTTCTTTTTAAATCAAAATGGAGGGAATTTGGATGTGTCATAAGGCAAATCAAAATAATAAAAACAAACACTGGACATTTATACAGCAATAATATGATACAGTAAAAATGCTGTTGGACATTAATAGTAGGAATTAATAAACACTGAAGATTTCTGAGGTTAAGGGGGAGAGGGTACAAAGGGACAAAAATATTATGGAATGATGATGGGGGAAATTCAGGAAAGTTTCAGGATACAAGAACAACAAAAATCTTGTAATTTCAATACATCTGCATTTTATAATAGACAGTTTGACAGTAAAATTAGGGAAAACTTCCAATTAACAATAGCATCTAAAAGAATAAATCAAAGAAGTGGAAGGTTGTACACTGAAAACTCTAAAGCATCTCTGAAAGAAATTACAGAAAACAAATAAATGGAAAGACATTTCATTTTTATGATAGGGAGTCTTAATATTGTGTTGTAAATACTATCCAAAATTATCTATATATTGAGTACAGTTCTATCAGAGTTAGACGTGATACCAAAAGCACCAGAAACAAAAGGATTGTGGACTGTTCAAAATTCAGAATTTTCATGTATCTGCAGACAGTAATGCAGGAAGACTAACAAAAGGGAGATGGTGTTTGTTAATCATTTGCTAATCACATTAAAAAATTCTAAAATTCAACAACTAAAGTAATATACTTAAGCATTGGGTAAAGGATTTGCATAAATATTTCTTTTAAAAAGATCTGCAAATTATGAAAAATCACAACCAGTTTCTTAAGATTCCTAAGAAACTTCCCAGAGAGTACTCTTTAGACGTGCAATGTGACTATAGAAATACCAACACCAGGAGTGGTGACGAGGGCTCAAATATATAACTGCTTGCAAAACTAAGACTCATTGAGGGCTGTGAGAGAGTTTATTTAAGGATGCTAAGGTGATATCAAACAGTAGGGAAGAGAGAAAATGAAGAGGGTCCAAGAGGGAATTAGAGGAGACAGTTTAACACTGCCCTTCTGTATTTATTTTAAAGTACAAAAGTAAAACAGGCTGAGACAGGGATCAAGATTCCCCCTCCCCCCCATATGGTAGAAATAAAGGCACATTCTTGCTAAGAATGATTCTTTAGAATGGGAAGCTTAATGATTGGTATGGGTTAGTGTTCTCCTAACAAGGAAGGCAACTGTAGAAATTTCAGTCTAGCAAAGGATAGATCACTTAACTTTCTGGAAATCACCCATGAATATTGATTTCTTAACTATGAGACAGTTTGGTTTCATGAAGGTTTGCCTCCTGTGTTGTCATTTGAAAGTGGATCAAGTTGTTTTAAGAGCAGTTGAACTGGTAGACATCTTTGTAAAAATTTGAAAGTTTCTGTTCTCCATTTCTGTGTTTTGGGAGTTTTTTTAAAAAAAAAAATAAGTGACACTGCTTAAAGGAGTCTGTCCAGTGCTGCTTTGTTCATTTTGCAGAGTTCATGTTCTTTGTACATAGTTTTATTATCTAACTCTTGCTCTGTATTTGTAATGCCACATCTGTGTGTCTCCTGGTAGATTGTGACTGCCTTTGGTTTCAAGGTTAGGGTCATGTGCCTTTTTCTTTGCCTCCTCATATATCCCAGGATGGGGTTAGACACAACATCTAAAGAACATGTGGAGTTTTCTGGAAATGTCAGACGAGGAAATGATATCCCAATGTATTCCAAGTTAGATGCTTTAAAATTGGGGTATCATCTTCATTGGCAGATTCTTTATTTGTATTATTTATTTTTAATGTATTTTTACATTGTTGTAGTCCCTGTATTTCTCCCATCACCATATCACCCATGATCCATCACATTTTCCCTCATGTTTCTCTCTCTCGTGTTTCATCCCCCCATCTCTCTCCTTAGCTGTTTCATTTCTATAGCAAACTCGTTGGTGTTTACGTTTTCTTGTCCTTTGTTTAATTTGTCTATATTCTTCTACATATAAGTGAAGTTATCTGGTAATTATCACTTTCAGCTACCATAATCCCTCTAATCCATGCTACTGTGAATTTCATGAGTTTGTCTTTTTTAAACTCTGAATAATATTGCATTGTATAAACATATCACAACTTTTTGAGCTTTTGTCTGTTTTGAGGCATTTGGGTTGTTTCCACATCCTGGCTATTGTAAATAGTGCTGCAATAGATACAGGAGTGCAGGTTTCCTTTTGAATTAGTGTTTTTGTGTCCTTTGTATCCTTCCCAGAAGAGATTTATTGAATCAAATGATAATTCCATTTTTAATAGGTGAGTGTCCTCCATACAGCTTTCCATAGTAGCTGGACTAGTTTGCATTACCACCAGCAGTGTAAAAGTGTTCCTTTTTCTTTACATATTCGCTAGCCCTTGTTGTTGCTCATGTTTTTTGGGTTTGGGCCTTGGCAGATTCTTGGGCACACTTTTTGCGACTTGATGAGCTTCACAATCAGCCAGGCCCTGTGATAGCTTGTTGATAACAAGTACTATTAAGGGCCTTCATCATGACTGCTTGTCTCCACGATCATTTCTTTGCTGTGGTTGAGTTCAAGTGGGTTTTACATTTTAAGATATTATGGAACTTGATGATTCCAGGTTATTATTTATGTCTTGGGGCATTTTCATTGTCTGATCTTTGTAATTCCTATTTTCCAATTCCGTCAGATAAAATTTGTGCATAGTGAGGGCTTGATAGATTCTTGGCATGACTAATGTGTAATGAGCTGATCAAATAGCCTTTGACTCTTGACTCTTTTCTTGCTGCACAATTATAATTTCTAGCTTGTCTCAGAGCCTTCATTACATTTTTCATTTCACATTTTTTATTGTTTTCAAGGAAAGAATCTTCTTTAAAATTGTCTACATCATAAGAAGAAATTTTGTAATAGCTTAACCAGTCTTTCCTATTACATTTAATTAAACCTTTCCACCCTATGTTTTTCACTTTGCTTTTTTAATGACTTAATAACATTCTGACGGTGGTGGGAGAACTATGGGAAATACAGCAATATAAGAAAAAGACTTTAATTAATTAAAACAAAGCATGGCTACAGTCTATTCCTACCTCCCCCCCCCCCAAAAGGATAACATTCTAGCAGCAAAAAAAATGGTTTGAGGAGTTTGTAAAGTTTTTCTTGAGATTTATTGGAAGACAACTCCATTTTTTTTTGTTTCCTACTAGTTACATTAGACTCATCGCTAAAACTGAGGCCCATTCAGTCTCTTCATCCCTTCCCTCCATTCTGAACAGAAGTATATCCTGAGTTCTTAACCTGTAAATATGGTGTTAGGTAGGCCTAAAATTAAGGACTGATATCATTTTTGTTTTGACGTGCTAGGAAACTGGACATCTTGTGTGGCCCAGATTCAAATTCCCTCCCTAAAGTGCTCTCATGACTGAGGTCCCTTGACCAGGTAGTCCTTTAGTACCCCAGCCAGCTGATGCCTTGATTCTGTTCTTGTGAAACCAGAGCAAAAGAATTGGCTGATGTGTGAAACTTGGAGATAATAAGTGAGTGTTTTGCAACACTCTAAAGGATGATGACTTGCTATTTCAGCAAGAGAAGCCAGATCCCAGTGTCCAAGGGCACCAGTATGTGTTTTTCTTGGCTTGTCCTGTTCGAAACATCCATGGATGGTCTTTTTATTAACCATGAATGGCAAGAAACAGTCTACTCATTTAGTGTCTCCATTTCATAAGCAGCATTCATAAATTTCATAAATTTAGAACAAAGACTTGCCTGTGTCCAACACATAAGTTACTGTTTGGCTTGATTGTACTATACTTGGATGAATCAGTATTTCCCTCAAAGCCATTATTTTAATACCATGGCCACAACTTTACTAACTGTGAACTCTAAAATCAGCTTGCTAAGTACAGACTCTGTTTCAGTATATCTTTGATTTTAAAAAATGAGCACTCTAGATTTTAAAAAGTTGAGAAGTGATAAGGAAAACAGAATAATGGACATTGTATTATAAGTTGCTATATTTTTAAATATTGGTTATTTTTGTTTTAAATTAAGCAATTTTTATTGAGGTAACATTAGTTTGCGATGCTGTTATGTTCTGGGAGTGTTAAGTACACACCTTTCAAACATGTAACACCACACCCACCACCAATGTGCCAATGATTTTCCACTGTAGTGCACTAGAATCCTCTCCCCTTTTCTCCTAACCCCTCTCTCCCCTTTGAGTAGTCCTTCATCAGGTTTCTAGGGTTTGTTTTGGTTCAGTTTTTTTGTTTCTTTGCTTTTTTTTATAGTTATGAGCGACACCATCAGTATTTTCCTTTCTCCTTCTGACTTATTTTGCTGAGTCTACTACCCCAGGGTTTCAACTGTGTTGTACCAAATGGTAAGATTTCCTGCTTGCTGTTTTTTTTTTTCTTTTTTTCCAAATCCAAGTGGTCTTCTATTATGTACTATATACCACATCTTCCTAACCCACTCATCTGTTGTTGGGCAATTAAGTTGTTACCATAAGTTGGCCATTGTAAATATGCTTTGATGAACATTGGCACTAGTTACTGTTTTTAAAAGGTGGATAAAACAGAAATTGGTATGAGTGGCAGATGGTGATATTATATATATATAAACATGAATAGAATTTAGTGCTGTAAAAAAATCTTAGAGTAAAATGACTGACATTTTATATGAATAATTGTTTTTATATTAGGACTGAAGGTAAGGGTATTATATACAATCTTAAAATTACTATTAATAATGGTTGCTGTAATTATATAGCAGACCCTCAACAAGGGGCAGGAAGGGAGGGATGAAGAAGACTCTTCAGCACCTATGAGTCCTGACCCAAGGGTGTCAGAGAGTAAATGTTTCATCAGGGTTGACACAGACATTCTATGCTCAAAGTGACTCATTCTGGGCCCTTTTCTGCTGTGCAAATTCTCCTTGTTAATTCAGGAATATGCAAACTCAGAAACTGGCTCATGTGGCCCTTGGAAGCCCAGTGTTGGGGTAAGGACTGAGGAAGAGAGCCCATCTCTGTCTTCCTGGCACCCCAAGTGCTAGAGTCCCTGTACTTGTGTACTTGGGCTCCCCTGTGCTCTCTCCCTGCTTCCTTTACCATAGATGGAAGAGGAAACTGAAGCTTTTTGGTTTTTCTTTCAATGATTTACCTGACAAAGGTGATACCTAAAGGGAAGTACAAACCTCTCTCCAGGTTCAGATTCTCTCATCACTATCTGAGATGTTCTCAAAAGATGGATGTAAGTTAATAAGGAAGCCCCGTTGGCTGACTGACAGCATTTCTTAAGAGTGAGCCTCACATCTTGGTCATAACTATCATGACTTGTGTTGCATGTTTAGTGTGAACCAGGGGCTGTTCTACAGACTTCATGTGAATTAACTTTTTGAGATCCTCACAGTGGGCGTGAGGAAGGCTCAGAGATGTTCCTTGCCTGTTCCCAGTTACATGGCAAGCTTTGTGGGGGGTGTGAGTGGAGTATGAGCGGAGTGTGAGCCAGGCTGGCATTCAATGTGCTTATTCTGGAACTCAGACCACAGACATTATGTGGAGTTGCCGCTCTTAGGAGCTTATTAAGGCTTTGACTTAGCTGATTTACTTCTAATGTTACAGCAACATGTATAAAGACTGGGACTACAGGTAAAGAGGGTGAGTGCTTTTAATGGGGAGACATGACTGTTGGGGGATTTTGAACGAGACCCAAGGAGCATTCCCTCTGCTCACTGTTATCCCACCAGAACTTGATCATGAGCATCATGACCTCATAAAAATGACTGTATTTCAACCAAGAGTTTAGCAAGTACTGCTTCTCTCTGAATATCAGCATCATTTTCTTGGATTTCAGTGTTCTAACTGCAGAGAGATATTACATATTTCTGTGTACAATAGTAAATTAAACACTAGGTATTTAAATGTCATGTAACTGAACACTTGGTAAATATTCTTGAAGAAAAGGATAATGAAAAGCAACTAATTTCTGTAATTACCCTTTTCTCCCTCATACAGTATTGGTTGGATCCTGCAAAAACCCTGGCTGAACATAAAGAACTGATCAACAGTAGGTATTTAATTTTAACTTTTAAGGAGCCTGGAAAATGATATGCTATTCATAATTAGTTAGGCGCAGTAGGTCTTTAGGGCTGCATGGGCAAGCCTGGAACCCCCAAGCATGGAAATGAGTGCATGGCCATCTCTCTGCAGACTAATGAGAGAGACTTGAGTTGATAAAATCTCTGAGTGGATCTTAGTATTTAGTTTGTCTTGGGAATGTCTTCCTTTGACTTTTGTCTGTGATTTCTCTACTTGCTTGCCTTTAAATTGTTACCTTACGACAGAAAAGGCAGAGATGCACTGATCTGGGAAAAATTGTATGCCTGGACTTTTGAAGAGCTTGGATTTCTTGGGGTGAAGACAGGCTCTGTCAGCCACGTCCCGGTTTGCTGAATCAGTAATTAAGGAGTGCCCTTGTGACCTGGAGGACTTCTGAGACTTCAGAATGGGCCTGTCTATTTTCAGGATATAGCTTTTCATTTTCTAAATATGAGTCTTGGGTGACTCAGAGTATAATTAAGGTTATGTCCCATAACCTTAATTTCCATAACCCAAGTTTTCATTTATAAATATGCATGCATGCGCATTTCCTTAAGGATTATGTGCACACCATCTTCCTTAAGTACTCAAAGATGTGTTTTTAATTAATTTTACTCTAATTATGACAGAATATATAAGATAAAGTATCAGATGAGTGTTCAATTTGGTAGTATTAAATATATTCACATTGCTGTGTAATTGTCACCCCTATCCATCTCCAAAACGTCTCATCACCCCAAATTGAAATTCTGTGCTTATTAAATCATTTTGATTTAGGGTGCAAATTATTGCTAGTAAGACCTAGTATGCTCTTTGGGTCATTATTACCCCCATTCAGAGTCTGCATTTCTGTGTATAAAGACTCGTTTGAGTAGTGCTACACAGACCTTAAGGGTAGGAACATGGCTGTGCCTCCAAGGAAGTGGACATCAAGAACTGAAAACCCATCAGTCAGGAACTCACAGATACTGTTTCTCTGAACATCAGCATTTTTTTTTTCTCTGTGAACTGGCTGCCCTGCTTCTCCACATCTGTAGTGCGTACCTGCAGTTTCCAGATTTTCGCATCAGCTGCAAGCAGAGACTGGTGATTGTCTCTGAGTTGCAATTCCAAATTTTAGGGATGGCTGATCTGTTCAGTGAAGTTGGCTGCTTCAGTTGGCCCAACCATGTCTGGGGTTTAGCACCACTGTTGGTCAAGGGCCTACTGGGTTTCAGCTGCAGATTTCAGAGATGGGGTTGGTGGCCCTGTGTGCGAAAGAACCCTCAAACAGGCAGAATGTCATTAAGATCTGCCTACACAGAGTAAATCCAGATTAAGGAGGTTCAATGACTTGCATGATGTGTAAGAACTGGTTGGTAGCAGAGATGAGTCCACAGATGAGTCGGACGTCTGCTGCCCTGCTTTTCCCAGCAAGCAAGAGACCTGCTCATGGCCAAGGGAGGAGTGATATTCCATAGGCCATGGTGTGAATACAGGTGATTTCCATCAAGTACCTGCCTATAGATTGATAGACTCTCCAATTTAAAAGTCATAGAAATCTGCTCTTTATCAAAAAGATTTTGAATGTAAGTTATGTTGTATTTGAACCGAATACTTTAAAAAAAAATCAGTTCAATAATTAGAAAAGTTTTATGAATTATTTTTTATGATGAACACAGCTTTTTCTAAATAAGAAAATAGCAGAGGTTTCTAGCCAGATGATAAAGAAAATAGTATGTTATTTCATTTAAGGTGCATTTTTAAAGTGTTCCTAATTGCTTTTGAACTACGTGTCTTTGTATGATATGAAATATTTAAATAAGTGCACTATAATGGCATTACTTTCTTATTCAAAATAAATGTCATCCTCACAAAAATTTGAAGTGAAAGTAACATAAATATGATAAAATATGGAAAGCTTACATGATTGAAGAATACTATTTTCTCTCTTGAAGTAGTTTGGTAAAAAGTGATGAGAAATGCTTATCAATTCTCCACTAGATTAGTCAAAAGAAATATCTGTCAAAATGGAATATTTGCAAGTCACCAAAATTCTCATATAGGTATTGATTGATTTATTTCTGAACTAACAGGAGGAGATGCTTCATAATCAGTAAAGGCCCTGAGATTGTTCTTCATGAAAGGTAGATTAAAAGATTCCCAGTTTTAGTACCTGTGTTATTTTGTTAAAGTGAAGCATTATTAACTTTATATAAGAATTTTTTAAAAGATGAATTCTGTAATGTAATTGACAGGTATTTAAGACAATGATTTAGGAATTAATTTTTAAAGTCAGTCTTAGATTAAGAAGTCAAAAATATATCTGCCTAGACTCATCATTGTGCCAAAATGTCCATTTTCATAGCATTGGAATGTTCTACAAATGTGATTTTTATGAAAATGTTTGTCTACTCTAAGGATATTATAATTTTGTTTTCTTGTGATAATATATGGAATAGTAGCCAAAAACCACTGAACCCAATGTTTTAACAAATTTGGTTCTCATCTCTACAGCTGCTTTACCTTCCTGTGTTACTGGTGGTTTTCTAGTCTTCAGTGAAACACATTTCAGCATTAGTGTATGCCGTCGAATGGTTATGATGCCTTATATTTAGAACACAATCCATCTGTGTGTGTAAATGGGAAATGGAGGACTTATTTCCCTGTGGGTTAAAATCTTTGAAATTAGCCAACACTAAATATTTTTAATAAGGTATTTTTTCAATTTCTGTTTAACTGTTTGTCACGAACAACATTTGAAACAGCTGAACTTGATCAGCATGTGTGATCTGTGTGTTCCAATAATAATGTTCATTTACTTTGGAGGTAAGACAAGGCCTTTTTCCATTGTGAGCAGTCTCTGCTGCTTTCCCCCCTACCCCAGGCAGCCAGCCTGTGGCCTGCAGGCACTACTTTCATCTGTCTGTGACACAGTTGATTGACAGGTGTGACTTACTGCCTCTTGTAAATATTTGATTAGTCTGCTCCTCCCTGACACCTGTTTTTAGGGTAGAGGCCTGTTAGTCAGAAACACAAAAATCGTAACTAAACATAGAAATTGAGCATATGGGAATGGCTCTAATAAAAGGAATTATAATAAAGTATCTTTAAAAAGTTCATTTTTAAGTCAGGCGCTGTGACCTGTGCTTGTAATCCAAGCGCTGGGAGGTTGGGACCTGCGATCGCTTGAGTCCGCGGGTTCGAAAACTACCCTGGGCAACATAATGAGACCTAGGCTCTAAAAAAATAGCAGGGTGTGGTGGTGCGCACCTGTAATCCCAGCTACCTGGGAGTCTGAGGCTGGGGATCACTTGAGTCTGCGGATTCAGGACTACCCCAGTCAACATAGCGAGACCTAGTCTCAAAAAAAAAAAATCATTTTTAAAAAAGCTCTTGCAATGGAGTGCCTCATATAGGAGGTGCAGATGATGTGTCTTCATATGCTGGGAACTGGGCTTTGTGTGTGTGTGTGTGTGTGGGGTCTATACATGTAGCATTTATGTGGGCATAATAATAAAATTTTATTACTTTATTTCATTCCCTTGCCCAGTTTTGAAAATATAAGATTGTTTACTCACTAAAAATGAAAATAGAAATAATGAAATGATTGATTGCTTCAGAACGGGCATGTGGCATGTGCCTTTAATTGCAGCTTACCAAGCTCGAGGCCAAAGTTAGTAATCTCTTGAGTCTGTGGTTTGAGACCTTCCCCAGAGTCTGAGACCCGCCTGGGGCAACATAGTGAGACCTAGTCTCAAAAAATAGCTAGGCGTGGTGGTGCGCCCCTGTAATTCCAGCTACCTGGGATTGAGGCTGGGGAATATCTTGAGTCCGTGGTACCCCAGGCAATGTGAACCTGCAGTTCCCTGAGCAATTATAATGAGACCTAGTCTCAAACAAACAAACAAAACAAAACAAAACAATGATTACTTCATCAGTTTTTCATTCTCAAAAACTTGGGGCCACATAAGAAAATGGTAATTTACTAAGAGTAGAATTTAAATATTCTCAATCCCAATATGGTAAATATGAAGTTATAGATGTGTTAATTAACTCAGTGAGTGAAATCCTCTCTGTGTTTGTGTATCAAAACATCACTTGGCACACTGTGAATATATTACAGTTTTTAAAATAATCTTATATGATTTATCATTATACAGCATTAAATCTGGGGAAAAAGAATTTCCAGTCTCTATTCCCTAGGTTTGCCACTGTTAGTAATTTCATTGTGTATTCTTCTAGGGGAAAAAGGGGGACTCATACTTCTTTGGTCAGGAATATAGATTGGAGTTCTTTTCCCATTAGTACATCCAGTTTTTTCTGCTCAATTAAATAATTACTTGCTACCATAAATATCTGTCCTGTGATTGACTTAAATATGAACTTTCTGCTGAGCAGTTTTCCCAGCTTTTATCAAATATGTTTATTTTTTGCCTTATGATGTCAGTAATTTTTACTATGAAAAACTATATAATCACTAAAAATTGCGTATAACCTCACTAACCAGTGATAAGCTCCAGTAACATTCTGACTTATTTGATCCTGTCTTTTTCTTGTGTTCCTGAACAGACAGATCTATACATTCTTGGTAGAGTTTTTAAGACAATTTTATGGACTTTTTTTAAATTGAGGTAACAATTGCAATACTACATGTGATTCAGAGATACAAGTATGTATCTCTTCACATGTGTTGCCACACCACATATACCACCAAAGCACCCATGATCCTCCATGATAGTTTTGGGAGCCCCTCTATCTTCTGCTTTCTAGTCTCTGCCTCTGGTAGCATCAACTCTAGTTAGATTTTTAGGTTTTGTTTTTGATATGATTTTGTCTGCTTCTTTGTTTTATTCCTCTGTATTCTACATATGAATGAAGCCATAAATGTCTTTCTCCTAATGTGTGAAGTATTTGTCTTTCTCCTGATGTGTGAAGCATGTTTTTGCAAATGACAGTTCATTTTTTATAACTGTGTTGTATTCGCTGTGTATTTATTCTACATCTTCTTAATCCACTCCTCTGTCCTTGGACACTTAAATTGTTACCATAATTGTGCTATTGTAAATAGTGCTGCAATGAACATAGGAATGCATGTATGCTTTGGAATTAGTACTTTTGCATTCTTTGGGTAGATAATGTAGGAGTGGAATTGCTGAATCATATGTAGAACTTGTAAAAAATGTTTTGAGAAAATGGTCTTCTGTTTCTAGAGGGGCTGGACCAGTCTACATCCTCACCAACAGTGTATCATGGTTCCTTTTTCTCCATACCCTCACCAACAATCTGTTTCTCGTCTTTTTTGATGTGCGCCTTTTTCATAAGTCTGAGGTGTATCTCATTGTGGTTTTGATATGCAATACCTAATGATAAATGATAATGAACATATTTTCATGTGCCCATTGACCTCTTTATGTCTTTTTTGAAGATATTTCTGTTTAGCTGTTCTGCTCATTTATTGATTGGTCTTTGTTGTTGAATTTTGTGAATTCTTTGGAGAAACTAGGTATTAGCCCTCTGTCAGATGTATAATGTGCAAATGTATTTTCCCCCATTTGGGTGGGTACCTTGTCATTTTAATGATGGTTTCTTTTGCTGTGCAGAAATGTTTTAGTCTTATGAAGTCTCACTTGTTTATTTTTCTTTTGTCCCTTTTGTTTTCGGAGTCAAATTCCCAAAGATATTCATGAGGCCAATGCCATAGAATGGTGTGCTTGTTTTCTTCTGTGTGTTTCATGATTTGAGATCTTTAATCCAAGTCTAATCCATTTTGAGTTAATTTTTGGTTATGGTGTGGTCTAGTTCATTCTTTCCACCAGATTATTTGTGAAGAGATGCTTTTCCTCCAATGTATATTTTTGGTTCCTTTATAGTTTTGTTACAGATGAGTTGTCCTTATATAGTTTTTTTTTTTTTTTTTTTTTTTTTTTTTTTTTTTTTTTTTTTTTTTTTTTTTTTTTTTTTTTTTTTTTTGGTCTATGTGTCAATTTTTATTCTAATATCACACTGTTGCTATAGCTTTGTATTTAAATTTGAAATCTGGGCATGTGAAAATGGCTTCTATTTTTTTTTTTTCAGTCAGGATTGTTGTGGCTGCTAGGGTGATTCCATAAAATGTTAACTAGTACATATTTTCTGTCTTAGAAAAATGCCATTGAGACTTTGATAAGACTGCATTGTTTCTGTGTTACATTAGTTAAGTAGTCCATTTTAACAATATTAACTTTCACAAGAGTAGCTTCCCGTTTCCTTGTGTTTTCTTCTATTTCTTTCAACAGTATCTTATAATTTTCATTGCTCAGGTTCTTTCCATCTACTGTCATGTTTATTTGTAGTTAATTCTTTTTGGGTCAACAGTAAATGGGACTGTTCTTGATTTTTAAAAAATCTTCTAGATCATTGTTTGCTACAGAAATGCAGTTGATTCTTTGTAAGTTAATTTTGTAGCCTGCTACTTTGCTGTACTAATTAATATTTCTAGTAGTTTCTTTTCTTTTCTTTTTTTTTTGGAGTCTAGGGTTTTCTACATAGATTACCATGCCTTCTACATATAATGATATAGTACTGCTTCTTTTCCTCCAACTTGGTTTCCTTTTATATTTTTCTTTTGCATAGTTCTATTTAGGATTTACTATGTTGAAAATAGTGGTAAAAGTGTACATCCTTGTCTTGAGTCTGACCTTACAGGAAAAATACTCAGTTTCTAACTGTTGCGTATGGTGTTAGCTGTGGGTTTGTTAGCTGTGGTTTTGTCAAATATGGTTTTATAATATTCCTTTTATCCCAATTTTTTAAGGTTTTTATCAAAAAAAGCAGGTGTTGAATCTTGCCAAATGATATGACCATGTGCTTTCTAAAATCCTTATTTGTTATTTTCAAATATTGATTGACTTTTGTTTTTGCATCATTATCATTGTGTCCCAGAACTAAATCTCACTGGGACTCAGTTTTTGATTCTTTTCATAAGTTGAATTCAACTTCTAAAATTTTTTGAGTATTTTTCCAACTGAATTCATCAATGATTTTGTTGTTGTTTTCTTTTTCTTTTCTAATGTTCTGGGTTTTGTTGTTGTTGTTGCTGTTGTTGTTGTTGTTTGTTTCAGAGTTTTGGAAACATTTGAGAAAGATGGGTATTACTTACTTGTTCATTTTCTACCATGTTCATAATAGAATTTTGCAGTGAAACCATCTGGTAATAGAATTTGATTTTTGAAAACTTGGGTTATTTTTTCTGTTTCTTTGCTTATAATCAGTCTGTTCAGGTTTTCTGTTTCTTTCTGAATCATTTTTGAGATTTTGTGTGCGCCAAAGAATTTTTCCATTTTAGGTTATTCAATTTATGGACATACAGATGTTCATAGTAGGCTTTTATGGACCTTGTTATTTCAGAGATGTCTGTTGTAACATCTCTTTCTCAGCTGGAAATCTATTTTTTTCTGATGTAAGTATGGCTCTCCCTGACATTTTAGGTACCACTTACTTTTAGGATTACTTTCCAGTCCTTAATTTTGAGCCTATTTATCTTTGTAACTCAGATGGTTCTCCTGGAGAAAGCAGAAAGTTAGGTTTTGTTTTCTGATCATATCAGCTGTTCTATGCCTTTTGACTTACGAATTTAGTCCGTTTATATTTACGATATATGAGGGCATGTAAATGCCATTTTGTCCTTATTTTCTGGTTTGATTTATTTTCTTATTTATTTTTCTATGTAAGTTTTCTTCCCTTTGATTTAGATATGAGAGGTCCTTTCAATCTTTCTTATAGGGGAGGTCTAATGTTTGCAATTTTTTTCAGAATCTCTCTAGGAAAGCCTTTTATTTCTTCTCCCTCCTCTTTAATATATAATATTACAGGATATAGTATTTTTGTTTGTCAGTTCAATTTTTATCTTTATTTTTACTATGTCATTTCATTCTCGCCTTTTTTAGATTTACTTAGAGAAGTCTGAATATAGCCATTTGAGGGTACCTTTATAAGTTAGTTGTTTTTTTTGCGTATTCCCTTCAAGCATGCATGCACGCACACATATATTCTTTAGTTCTTGTAGTTTCATGGTTGTTGTCTTGGATTATATCTTATTTTGATAACCAGGTATCCTTTGTGCTTCATGGACTTTTGTATTAATTTCCTTCCCCAGATTTGGGAAGTTACATTACTTTCTTTCTGTTCCTTTTTGGGATACCTTAATGTATCCCAGAATGTAATTCTTACATTGCCTTTCCTAGAAGTCAATTTTTTCTTGAAGTGTTTCTTATGTTTTTCTTTGTATTTCTTTTCCTTCTTTCACCTGGAATATTTGTATATTGATATCAGGTAGGTCACTTATTTGATGTTCCATTTGGTCTATTTGGTCTATATGCTCTATTTCGTTTATCCTGATGCAGTGTCAAAAGATCATGCTCTCCACTGCTCCATCACATAAGCTCCCATATCCATTATCTCCTTTACTTACTCTCCTATGTTCAACAATCTTGTCTTCTACATTCCAAGGACAAGAGCATCATTAGGAAGATAACATTCTGAATTTCTGACCACCAGGAAAGACAAGAGCAAGCTGGTGTCAACTGGTTTCAAGGAAGAACACGCTGACCCTTGCACACTCCTCCTTCTACTCCCTAGTGATAAATATCCCTGCTCTCTTCCAAAGAGCAGGACGGTGGTCATTCAGAATTCAGTCTGCTGCCCTCCTCACTTTGTCAACAAATTAAACCACTTTCCTCTTCCTCAACCTCTGTTTTCTTTTACTGGTTAAGGGAATAGAGACCTATGTTTGGTAACAAACCCACACTTCATCTCTTGATTGTTTTACATCTTGAATCTCATATGCTATATAAAGCTCCAATTTTATTTTTTGTTAATTAATTTTGTTTCTTAGGTTATTCCTTTGTTTTTCTAAATTTCCTTGTGTCTGATTAGATATTCTGAGTTCTAGTGTCATTTTGCCTTGCTTTTCTGTGTGTCTTTAAATATCTTTTTATGACAATTTTGAACTTTGCATCTAATAAGAGGATAAAATCTTTCATGTCTTTATGATTAGATTCTGGATTTGTTCTCCCTTGTGATGATGTAGGCTCCTGAGGTCTTGGACTGCTGTGTGTTGTATTTTCTTCTCTATCCATTTTGCTGCATTAGACCCCACTGGTATTTTTTAGGTATCTCTAACAGTAACTTAGAAATACGTTGTACTTCTTTTTTGGCACCTGTAACTGTGCTTTTAGATTGGAGAGCTGATCTCACGTAGATGCTGTGTCAAGGGGTAGGAGAGCATTTAGAGGAGTCTTGTGTTTACGCAAATATGGTGGTAAGTACTACTAGCTCATTTTTTGAGGCACCACCAGTTTCCCTCCTTCCTGTGTTTTAATTTCCGAGTCTGTGCATTTTTATTGTACTGCATGAGTTAAGTTCCATTTCTGATGTGGGAAACACTTGCTCCTTCACTGAGGACCCAGCCTGCTGGGAGCATCCCAGCTCCTCTCCGTGATTTTTCCCTTAGTGAACAATGTGACCTTCCACATTGCTTACCCCACCCTTTCCCAGCTCTGCTGTTTGATTGTCAGAGCACAGTTTGTATGACAGGCTCCCCATCACAGACACATATTGCTCTACATCCACTCTGGTTTAGTGAAGCTTAAATCTTCTTAATATCCCTTCTCATGCAGTCTGGGCTTGTCTTTGTTGTCCAAGTTGTACTCTGGTTTTGTCCATAATCATGGGACCCACTGGCTATAGTACTCTTCTCTTTAACTATTAGATTATCCTCTCACAAACAAAATGAGGTACCTCACCCAACACAATGTCCTTCATGTTCATCCATATTGTTGCAAATGACAGAATAGTTTTCTTCATTATGGCTGAGTAATGTTGTATTGTGTGTGTGTACTTTATCTACTCAAGTGTCAATGAACTGTTAGGTTGTTTCCTGTCTTGCCTTATTGAGAATAATGCTGCAGTGATCATGAGGGTGCAAATAGCTCTTTGAGACCTTGATTTCCTTTCCTTTAGATATATATCCAGCAGTGGTATTCCTGACTCATACAGCTTTTTTATTTTCAAATTTTTGAATAACCTCCATACTGTTTCCTTAATGACTATAACAATTTATATTCTTACCAACACTGTACAAAGGTTACCTTTCTCTTACAGTCTAGACTGTACTTGTTACCTTTTGCCATTTTGATCACAGACATTCTAATAGGTATGAGATAATGTCTTGTGATTTTTGTTTGTATTTGATTGGTGATGTTACACATCTTTTATGGTTCCTTTTATATCATCTTTGGGAAAATGTCTATTCAGATTCTCTGATCATTTTTTAATTGTATTTTTTCTTTTTGTTTTATTGAGTTTTATGAAGTCATTACATGTTTTAGATATTGACCTCAAATGTTTTTGGTGAGTTTAATTTTTAATGTTTGAATAGTACCATACTAATACTTTGACTAATTTATAATGTGATATATAATTTCTATTTCTTGTTTTAGCTGGACCTCCATACACTTTGTATTTTGGTATAAAATTCTATGCTGAAGATCCATGTAAGCTTAAGGAAGAAATAACCAGGTATGGTATTGACTTGAATTTTGAACAGATACATTTATGTATTGCATACACACACTTCATGTAAAAAAAATTAAAATTGGGGTAAAACGAATGTATGTCTACCTGCATTTTGTGAGAGTTCAATTTAAATTAGTATTGCATGAGGCAGATCAGTACCTAAAGGTAGATGGATTTCACCAATGTTATAAATCTGGGTAGCGAGATAACAGGTTTTGTACTTGCAATGGCAAGATATTTCTGAAGTATCATGAAGGATGCATTTTAACTTTGTAGATTTTTAGACAAGATTGGGCACGTTCAGGGTGGTATGGCCATAGACAACTTTGTAGATTTTTAAAGGTAGGTGTCTAAGTTTCCTAAAGAAAGAATATTTTGATGCTCAGTTGCATATGTAAAAAAAAAAAAGATGATGAAGAGTCTGTTGATTGATTGTAGTTCAGATATTAGTTGTTCCACTGTTTAATTTATCTCTATAGAAATATAAAGATAATTCCTTCTAAATAATTTCCTCTAGAGAGAGGAAAATCACTTTTGCTATCAGGTATTTTTAGTTAAGCGAGAATGTTTAATTGATATTGTTAAATATTCCATATCAACATTTGAATGTAGCTGCTAAAGATTAGAAAATAGTTTTTTTCACTTTTTCCTCTAGTGACTTGATTGCACATGGAAATAAAAGTACTGTTGCTAAAATACGTGTTTAATTTTCCTGGTGAATGCATTGACTCAAGTCTAGTGCATTATTGTAAAAAGTTGGAAATCACATGTTTGCTACCTGTAAGGCAGTATATGACTTTGCTTATATTTCACTTGTTCATCTTTCTCCAAGGTCTTTCTTCTGTTTCTGTTTTGAACTGCAGATGGAAGAGAGGAGGGCAGGCTAAGTGAACCTTTCCCATCCCTTTCTGAGTACCTTAATTAGGCTCCATTTTTAGAAATGAGCTGATGTCTGCATTCACATCTTCCATTACCATATTGTTTGTGAGCACTTGGCAAAGCAGGGCTACCTGTTCAGCTTGCCCTTAAGTGTACATTTGTGAGAGAAGGGCCATTTGTGCTGGGAAGGTGATAAGGTTAGGGATTACTTATATTAGAATTTCATGAATGGAGGCTGGACACAGTGGCTCGTGCCTGTAAGCTTCAGCCTATGAAGTGGCCTGGGAGAGGGATCGCGGTTCGAGTCCCGCCTGGGGCCCATAGCGAGACCTAGTTCCGAAAAAATAGCTGGGCATAGTGGCGTGTGCCTGTAATCCCAGCTACCTGGGAAGCTGAGGCTGGGGATTGCTTGAGTCTGTGGTACCCCGGGCTACAAGAGCCTGTGGTTCCACGGGCAAAAATAGCGAGACCTAGTCTCAAAAAAAAAAAAGAATTTCATGAATGGTCATTGATTTGCAGTCACAAGGTATTTCTGAGTCTTGGAAGCATGGGGAAACTGGGTCAAACTGGTATTAGATGCATTTAATTTGTAACTCCTGAGGAAATTGCAAGGGAACAATATTTTACTAAATGCAGCAAATGCATTGTATCTTGAGGTTGTATCCCCCTGTGCTTCAGTTTCCTCAGCTGTAAAGCTGGAGACCTACCTGTCTCTCAAAAGGTTTTTGTGACTGTTAAGTGGAGTAAAATCTTAGAGCCTTTATAGATGGTTGCTGGTTCATAGGATGTGCTCAGTAAAAGTTAAGATTTACTTTCTCATTCTCTCCTTGCTCTTACAGTTGAGTAGAGTTACATCCTTAATAAGGATGTGATTCCAAAAGATACTAGATTCATTGCTAAGGGGAAAAGAACAAGAGAATACTTGGCTTTGTGTATAATTTATAACCCCATGATATATGGTAGATAGCCAGTTTTCTTCAAATATTAAGCATTATAATCTAATTAAAAACCAGATGACATAGTTTGCTTGTGATTAGTGGCATGATGTACAGAATAATAAATCTTTGCTAAAACTTATAATTAAATTTAGGTGGTTTTAATATGCTGTTA
Organism: Uropsilus gracilis; assembly: GCA_004024945.1. Classification (NCBI taxonomy): domain Eukaryota; kingdom Metazoa; phylum Chordata; class Mammalia; order Eulipotyphla; family Talpidae; genus Uropsilus; species Uropsilus gracilis. The sequence continues at coordinate 75,194 of PVHY01006305.1, forward strand.
ATATGATGCTGTTATATACTAATTGTTACTATGTCCTAAAGTGATTGATTTGCCAGGCCCCTGGGAGGGACCCTCTCGCCGCGCACCACCTCCGCCACCCCTGGGAGCCAAGCCCCGCCTCCAGGTCCCTCCGGAAACCTGCCCACCTTGCCCACACCAGGTTAGGTAGCTGCAGAAGGCCGCAAGCGGCGCCGGCGCAAATTACTAAACTAAACTAAAGTACAGATCTACTTTCAACCTGGAATACACTCCCATCAACATGCCAACCAACACAAGATCCATGGTTTCTCAATATGTAGAACAGGTTTGAAAGCAAAACACAGTAAGGAGAAAAACTTTAAACATGCAAGCAAGCCCTACAGGAAGTAATCCATCGCCAACAAAGAAAGGACAATCTCCAGAAAACACCAAAGAAATGATTTGCATCTCAG
>PVHY01006306.1:5313-30429 GCA_004024945.1 Uropsilus gracilis
GAGGACCAGGTTACGCCCAGCTTCAAGTCCTTTGATCCCACCCCCACCCTTCACATCCCCCCCCTTCCTGAAAGCTGCAGTAACCTGGTCCTCCCTTGTGACCTCCTTGCTTCTTTCAGAGCATCTCAACCCCAAGACACCCCCACCCCCAACCCAGGCTTTCTTTGCCATCACTCCTGCAGGGCTTCCCTGGTCCTTGTGCCTTTACCTCCTTGCTTGGAAACCTTTCTGCTTTCCCAGCACATCCTGAGTGACCGGTTGAACCAGAGTCCTGCCAGGCCGTGAGCTCTGTGTGAGGCTCCCTGATCTGAATCTGAGGTCTGACTCTGAACCTTTGGGCAAGCCACTTAAGTCCGGAACCCTCCTTTCCTTATCAGCAAAGTGGGGAAGTTCACAGCAATATCTACTTCACAAGGTTGTAGAGAGATGGGAATGAGTGACCAAAGATCCATACCCAGACTCTTCAAACTGGCTGGTTTATGTTCCTTTCAGCCCCTCTAAAAGGACGACTATTTATCAGGAGTCTACTTTGGGCCAGGTGTTGTGCTGGGAGGCAGCCTGAGCTATCTTTGAATTCCAGCGGGTGTGGGATGAGGCTGCCCATTTCACAGGTGAGGAGACTGAGGCTCAGAGAGGTTAACCTCAAGTTCTCAGGTAGGAAGTGAAGGTGCTGAGCCTACAGCTTGCTCTTCTGACTGATACTAAAATAATCCACAAATAAGGTGAGAAATGACTCCTAGGAGGAGTCTGGTGCCCTTTTTGCACCCTGGGATCCAGACTTACCTTTTTGTGGGATGGTGAGCTTGCAGGGCAAGGCGAGGGCCATGATGGAGTGCTGGCACACGAAGGCAGAGAGGCTCCCTGTGAAGAGACAGGGAGCCCTGGGTGAGAAGGCCCTCCCCAGCCCAGTAGCTGGACCCTCCTGCAGGCCTGTGGGGGCCAGGGCCTCACCAAAGTAGGGCTCTTCGTCGGCTCCTTTGAGATGCACCCCTTTGGCGGAGGATTCAATGAGGAAGTGGCGGATAAGGTCATTGTCCTCTCCTGGACAGAGGAACAAAGAGTGTATGCAGGTGGGGGCTCCCCAGGCCAGACTCTCCCCTACCTCCCTGACCTGATCTGCCTCCTCTGGGCCCATCTGGAGCTTATAACTGGGACTGCAGGTCCCAACGCCACCTTCGAGGCCTCCCTAGAGAGGGGCCATCACCTTCTTGCAAAGGCTTCTGAGTCCAATAACCATCTCTTCAGGAACCTTCTCTTGGTCTCAGGAGCTTGCAGGGAGATCCCAACGACTGCTCAAATCTCAGCTCATCTGCCTGACCTCTCTCCTCCTACCCATCCCACTGGGGACTCCAGATGATCTCTGCTGGAACCAGGCTGGACCCAGGAGGTGGACGGTGCCCTGTCCCCTTCTCCACCTGCTCCCCCCTCCCCACCTGTGTCCTCCTCCCTTTGGGTTCGGTCCCTCTAGCAAGATTTCTTCAATCTTGCTCTTGCAACCCAGAGGCCAGTCTCCTGCTTAGAGAGAGGTGCCCTGTCACCTGCTTGCTAGATGGAAGGGGTCACGCTACTGGGAGTACATTGTCTCATCTGTAATAGGGGGGCTGCCATCCTGGGCTGGGGTGGCTGGCACCTGTGCTATAACGATCCCATTTTATCTTTTTCTCCAATGAGGAAGCTCAGATGCTGCACACGGAGCCTGGTGCACGGGCAGTTGCCCCAGGGCCGTGGGGTGCGGGTGTGAGACTGTGGGAAAGCGTGTGATAAGCTAGCACACACAGAGCCCATGAGTCACCACACGTGTGATGAGCAAGCACACACATGTGATACGTTATCATGCACGTGTGATAAGTCAGCACGTACGTGTCGTTACGACACTAGGTTACTCTGGCTTGGACAGAGGTGGGGACTGGGAAAGAGTGGCCTGGGGAGGATGTGGGACCTGCCTCTCTCTTTCCACCATAAGAGCAGAGCAGGGACTCTGGGGACGTGGGAGGCAGAGGCAGCAGAAGCCAGGTTCGTGGGGGAGGAGTGTGTCCTGGGCCCTGGGGGCTGGAGGCAGTGACTCCACACCCTGGCAGCTGAGCCAAGGTCACCACCCCCACATGAGGCAGGCACATACCTGGTCGGTTCTGGTTCTGGCCAGATGTGGGGTTCTCCTGCACCTTCAAGGCAAGACCAAACGAGCCTCTGTATGATGAACTGTCCCTCACGACGAAAGCCCCTGGCTCCTCCTTTCTCAGCATCTCGATGGCTGGAACGATGCTCGGATCAGAGTCAGTCACCGCCCACCGGGTCGGCCCTCTCAGTCCACAGAGCGGACATGGCAGGACCACCCTTGTTCTCAGGAAGTCCCTGCTGTCTAATGGTGTCTAATAGCCACCATTCCTGCTGTTGTCCCTAATTCCTGGGTCACAAATTCAGAGGGACATCCCCTCTTCATGGACCTGCCCTTTGCCTGTCTCTCCTCTGCCATGACCAGGGCCTCGTGTACCTGCTGTGGAGGGCCAGCCCAGACCTGGCCCCAGGTCTTTTTTTTTTTGAGACTAGGTCTCCCTATTTTTGCCTGTGGAACTGCAGGCTCACATTGCCCATGGTACCATGGACTCAAGCAATCCCCAGCCTCAGCTTCCCAGGTAGCTGGGTGTGCGCCACCATGCCCAGCTATTTTTTGGGACTAGGTCTCACTGTGTTGCCCCGAGCGGGACTCGAATCGCAATCCTTGGCCCCAGCCGCAGCTACCTAGGCTGCCGCTTATTGGCATGTGCCACCATGTCCGGCCTCCCCAGGTCTCTTGATTCTGCCACAGTGCTTCCTTTTACCTTGCTCTCGCGTGATGTTGGGCTTGAACCAGAATTTAGATGTGTCCATCACGAACTTCATGGTGGGCTGCATGTCCCTGGGGGGGCCTGGAGACAGACAGAGAAGGGGTACCTTGTAGGCTGGACAGAGGGGACAGGAGTAGCCTCCCCTGTTCTCTGCTCAGCAGTCCCATTCAGCCCATCCTGTCCTCCCCTGGCCCCAGTCTATCTCCAACTGTGTAAAGAGGCAAAATGCAAAAATCCAGAAAAATTCCAGGACTTGGCATATCTAGGATTTAGGAGTCTCCTCCTGTACCCCTGGAAATGAATCACAAACAAATAGATAAAATCTCAGTTTAATGGAAAACATCTCTGGAGTCTAATGTTGCCTGGTGGGGACTGAAACAAGGAATAAATAAAGGATTCTGAGGTGCATCTTGTGTTAGATCTCACACTCTCTCCCCCCTTAATAAACCTGTGATTTACTGAGCGGTTGGGCAGTTTGGAAAAGATAGAAGTGAAAGAACAGGTGAAGGAAGGGACACAGAAGGTCTGAGCACAATAGTTGGTGCTTGGAGGGTAGGAGGTGGGACTCGTGGTGTGGGTTTGGGACAGCTCTTTCCTCCCTGACCCCAGAAGGACAGAAAGAACCAGAAGCTACTGAGGGTCTTCGCTGCTCCTATAACCTAGGAAATGAAAATGAATTTTTTTTGAGAATATTTTGCAGAATTTGGTAAAGCCCCAGGGAAGAAGCTGGGGTACCCCAAGGCAGCACCAAACCAGGAACAGAACACCCCAGTCTTTGAGGTGTCAAAAGGCCCATTTCTATGGCTTTTCAAATCGGAGCAACAGTTCTCAATTTCAGCTCCTTGAAAACGTGTGTGGATTGTAAGTCATTATAAAAGATGCACTAAATGCTGCAGATGATTTGTCCTTGGAAAACAATCAGAGCAGATTCAAAGGCATGATGTCTTGTCATCTTCTCTCGCTTGTACTGACATGCAAGTGGCACTGTGCGTGGGAGTGAGCTGTGGGCTGGAGCGAGCATGTCACAGCCCTCCCTCCCCAGCCACCGCCCCGAGTCACCTTGATGCCTGCAGGAGGGCTGAGGAGCCTGGGAAGGGGGTGCTGGGTAGTGGGGGAGAGGGGAGGAGGAGGAGGGGGGAGGGGGGATCCCTGGGGTTGTCAGCAGGGACTGGGCTCTGGTAGGGGTGCTCCCACCCTCCTGTGGGTGCCCTATGTTTACAACATGGGGTTCTGGCTGGCTTTGTTCTTTGTGGATGCCTGTAGTCACAGATGATGGAGGGTGTTTGCTGTCTGTGGTTTCTAGCTGTCTGAACTGGAATGCATTGTCTCCCTTACTCTGGCCTCCCCCTCCGCATGCACATCATCGGCTAACGTCAGCGGGGAGCGCTGACGCTCCCTTTCCCCTGGGGTTACTCATCCAGGCTGCTGCTTCCCTATCCCGAGGGGCTCCTGTCTCTCTTTTCCCTTCCACCTCCGGCCCCACCCTGGTTCAGGTTCCCATGACGACTTGTCTGGACCACTTCATGATGAAAAACCAAACAGAACAAACGAAAACTGCTCTCTCCACCAAGGCCAGGCCTGTAATTCATCTGCCACGTGACTTCAACAGGAATCTGGGGAGCAGGCGTTGGACCCTACCGCTCTCTTCTTTGAGATGCCGATGATGCCTGTTGCCTGAAACGCCCTTCAGCTTGGTGTCCAAGGCCTTCCACCACCTGGTCCCAAAATGGCTCTCCATGACCTTACTCTGCACCCAACATTCGAGTCATTTCCTCAACTAGCCGTTTGCTCCCACACCATCCCAGCTGTGGATGTCCTGCTCCCTGGCTGGGAATGCTTTCTTCTCCTCCGGTCACAGGCTTTTGATCTACTTTTCAGATCCTGCCCAGATGTCATTCCTCTGAGGAACTTTCTAGCTCTCTACACTAAAAAGATGGTTCCTGTAAGCCTAGGACATCACTTTTTCTATTTGATCTATTCTACAGTGACTCCTAGTTTTCATCTCTTTCCAAACTGTCCGTTTCTGTAGACACGATACCTGGCACATGGTAGGTACTCAGTGTGCTCACTGGCTGAGCCCACTGGCTTCCCCTGAAAAGCTTACAGTTAGTTTACAACATACCGTCTGGGGATGTGAGAGAGGCATCCGGTAGGTTCTGACTGTGACTTCTGGTGGCTGGACTGGGGTTGCTGGATGAAGCAGGTCCAGGTTGGACAAATTCCTGGTATCCTGGGATCCTCTGGGGTGGGGAAGATCCTGGTTCTGGGCAGCCATTGATCAACACGATTGGAATGTCCACCATGGAGTTGGTGATGGATGGGGGGCAGCTGCTGGCATGTTCCTTGGCCATTGGTGGGAAGGGGGCTGCTCTGGGCTGGCTCATGCTTGGAGTCTGGTTGTTGGGAGCTTGGAGGTCACTGTTCCTCATACATAGGGACCCAGGGCTAAGGCTGTGAAGGCTGGAGTAAGAGCTGGCCGGGCTTCCCAAGGAAGATGACTGATGGCTGGAGATGCTGGACTGGAGGAGGGACTGGTTGCTGCAGGGGAGACAACACCAGACAGGCAGGGTTTAGGGTGTTGAGGTGGACACTCAAGGATTTAGTAACCTGGGTGCCATGGCTTTGGTCAGACAGAGTACTGCATATGCCACCCACCATGGCACAGAGCAAAGGGCATGCCTCCTGATCCCAAGGGATGCTGAAGGATACAGAAATAATCCCTGCACTGTGGAGTCTTTGGTCATTTAAAGCAGCCCATGGACTGACCCTAACTAGACCCTACCCACCAAGCAGGCCTAGCTGAACTGTTGCCCTAGCCTCCACCCTTCTCAAGATCCCTGCATGGACCACAGTTGATGCTGATTGAATTGCCCAGCTGGAGGAGGAGGCTAGCTCTAGCCAGCTAGACTTCTCCCTGAGTTTAGAGTGTGGAACCCTGGTCTCTTTGTCAGGGATGAGCTTGGCACAATGGCTTTGGAGCTGATGTGCAGCCAGAGGTCCTGTGATTTGGTCTTTCTGGGCAGCCAGGGTATGTGACTACTCTACTGTCAGGCCTGTTGAGAACTGGGCTGGGTGACTGTAAATAATGCCTTGCCACACTGCTACTCCTGCTGAGTTTTGCCAGCTACAAAGAGGATGAACCATTTCCTAAATGGTTCATCTCAGGGCCCCCAATTCCATTTACACAAGCAAGCAAGCCAGCCAGCCAGCCAGCCAGCAAGCAAGCAAGCTCCCTTGAGTGAGTGTTGTGGGAACTGGAGAGGACACGGGTGAATGCATGCATGAATGCAATGGTTTCTTCCCAGGAGAAAGATGGAAGCCAGGAACTTTACATCATGACTCACATTCTAAATGCTCCAGGACGGCTTAAGATACAAATGGGTTTGGTGGCATAGAACAGAATATCTACCCTGATTTTTGGTGCATGCCCAAATTCCTCTATGTTCTGAGGGTCCGCATGAGCGTATATGCATGTGTGTTGTATGGAGGCCCCACGGGAAGCTAGCGTGGAGTGACCTACCTTCCGAACATGTAGCTGATGTCAGATGCCGGGCTGGCTGACAGCACGGAGACCCTGCTGCCCCGCTGTGGGGCCAGGACCCCCTTTTCCAGGCTTGGAGAAGCCACCTGTGGGCAGCCCAAACCACGGGAGCTGGAGGCCCTGCTTCCCAGGCAAGGGATGGAGATGCTGGGAGAGGATGGGGCCTGGGAGGGAGGAGCTCCAGAGTGGGGAGGGAGGCGCTGGTGGCGGCTGCCCTGGTTCCCGGAGAAGATGAGGCTTTCGCTGCTGCTTCTGGTCTCTCTGGGGATGTCTCTGGAAAGGAGGAGGCCACCATTGCGTGGAGAGCCGAAGGGCGGGCTGACGGACGGGCTGGAGCAGCGCGGGGGCCCATCATGGCACCTTGATCTGGCGGAGGTCACCTCGATGTACTTTATATCTTTGGGGAGAGAAGCGGAGCACTGTGAAGTGGGGGAGCCCGGACACACAGAACAAGAGTGTGGGGAAGGGCCCCTCCTTTCTCAGACAGATGAGGACACTGACATGCAGTGAGAGGAAGTCAGTTGGAATCAGGAGCCGCACCAGGTCCCCCTGGGGGCCCTGGGGTGGGAGACACAGTGGACAGAACACAGATCTTGGTGTCGGGCAGTCTGGTTCTACTACCGACCATGTGGAAGAGCTTGACCAAAGACTTTCCCACCTGGACCCTCAGTTTCTGCCCCTGAAAAACGGGGCATGTTTAACCAGTCTCCCGGGGTTACAGGAAGGATGGATGAAAGCCCTGTAGGAGGCACCACACTGTGTCTGGCAGGTAGGCAGCCCCTGAGGGCTGGGGACCCTTTCCTGGGGGCCCGTGGCATTTCCCGAGCTGCAACGCTGGAGTGGGCCACCCCTTGGGCCTGCACCCCCGGGGCTGGTGAGCGCTGCTCTGAGTCCAGCCTGCAGTGATGGCCAGGCTTCTCAATCTCCATGCGCTCTGGAATCACCCTCTGAGCGTTCTCAGTCCTGATGCCCAGGCTCCACCCTGTGCCAGTTCGATCTGCATCTCCTGGGTGGGCCCGGGCCTTAGGGTTTGTTTGTCTAGTTCCCAGCTGGCTCCTGGGGGGGAGGGTGCGCCTCGCCCCCGGGCTCCCGCCAAGCTTGCTGAGTCAGCACCTGCCCTTCAGCGGGACCCCCAGGGTCTAGGAGCTCCTGAACATTTGGAGGGTCTAGGAGCTCCTGAACATTGCACTGGAGCAGAAGCCTGACTCACCCTTTTGCTCTTTCTAGCCCCCAGGGGGACCCCCAGGACTCCTGCTTCTCAACCTAGTTCTTCCCTGGTGGAGAGGCTCCCTGAGCTCCTCAGGGTGAGGGTGGTCACCCCTCTTTCCGGCCTGGGTCAGGGGAAGCTGTCTTTGGAGCTGTTCCAGGGAAGGGGGTGGTCACCAGGCTGTTCCCTTCTGGAGGTTTCTGCCTCTGGTTGCCAGAGTGGAAACTAAGGCAGAAAGTCAGTGGGAAATGGCACCCCAGCCCCTGTGTGCTGGGCTCCCACCCCCTGGGCTCTGGTACGTGCACCACCCTCCCTGCCCAGCCCTCCATGACGGTAGAGTTCCTGCCTGCCCCAACCTGCTCTGGGTAGGGCCTTCTGGTCCTCCTCAAGCTTGCTGCTTCTGTCTGAGCCTGCTAGGGCATGGGTGGGGGTGGAGGGTTACATCAGATAAAGGGGGGCTGGAGGGCTGACCTGGGCTTGCTGTTCCACATGGTGGAACAGGCTTGGGTTTGTCATCACACAAACCTGGACGTGAGTCCCGGATCTGCCACTTTCCCGCCAAGTGGCATTGGGCAATCCTTCTAACTGCTGAACCTCCATTTCCTCGTCTGCAACCAGCCCCCCAAGTTTATAGTGAGGATGAAAGATGCTGACAGATGAGCCTGGAGACTGGCCCAGGGCGGGTTTTGAGGGACATCTACCCTTCTGGCTAATTCCTCCTGGGGCCCCACTGCTGAGGACAAGAGGAGAAAGTCTGGCACCATGATTCATGGGCTCTGAGTGAGAACAGCTCTTGGAATGGGGTGGATGCTTCTGGAAGGTTGGCAACACAGCTTCTATTTTTTCTAGAACTTTATAGTGTTTACACTCACAGTCCTCTTGAAACTCACAACCACCTTTCTGCCCAATGCTGGCATGCACTGCCTTTACAGAGGAGGAAACTGAGGCTCAGAGAAATATGGGAGCAGAGCTAACATTCACTGCCTGGTTTTTAATGAAGGTTGGTGTGTACTGTTGAGTGAGGTGAACCAGACATGTTACTTCCATGACTTCATTTCATCCTCACAGTAACTCCACTGAGGCAGGAAATGGTGATAGTTTCTTAGGACAGAAGCAAAATCCAGGCTCAGAAAGGCTGGACAAGTTACCCAAGGCCACATAGCTGGGGAGTGGAAGAATCTGACTCCTGTTCCTATGCTTTGTTTGGTCTCTTGGAGGAGGAGGGGGCTTCTTGGGAAATTTTCCCAAGACCTTGCCCAGTGAGAAAGTGCTTGTCTGCTTTGGGGAGGGTTTCTCAGCTGAAAAAGCTCTGGGCCCGACTTGCTGGTCATCCAAGCTCCTACCAAGGCCCTGCTTGGCTGCCCAGCCAGCAGCCCAGGGACGGAGGGAGGGAAGAGTCACAGAGCTGTGAGTCACTTCTCTGCTCTTGCTGTCCTGAGGTAGACTGGGGGGCGGGGAGGGAGACATGGGTACCCCCATCCACCCTCCACCCCCCATCATTTAGGTGCAGCCGTTTGTTTACAGGCCCATGGGGCAAGTCTGGGCAGGGCTGGGTAGATGCAGGCGCCAGAACCAGGCTGGGTGGTGAGGGAGGAGGCACGTGGGTGAGGGGGTGGAGAGGCAGTTATTAAACACCCGCACCTTGGGGTTGGCAAATAGCCTGGACTGTCATAAATTACTGGAAAATGAACTGTGGGGGCCTGCTCCAAGGCTGGGGGCTGGGTGGCAGGGAGGATAAAGAAAGGGATATGTTTGCTTCTAGAAGCCATGTTCCTGGTAGGATGGGGCTACTGCCAGGATAAGTCCGAAGGAAGGTAAGTGAGAAGTAGGAGCAGGGAAACTGGGGGAAGGTGTGTGACCCCTGGGAAGGTGACACCTCAGAAAGTGAGCCTGCAGCATGCCCCCTGATTTATTCTACAAAGCCCTGGGGAGGGGATGGAAGAGTAGCTCCAAGCCAGAGTTTGGCCAGAACATGGACTATGGAGTCCAGAAGGCTGAATCTGAGCCTGAGCCTGAGCTGCCACTGAGAAGCAGTTGTGGGTGAACTGAACAGGCACTTCCCCTCCCTGTGCTCATTTTCTCATCTGTGAGGTGGGTCACCACCTCCTTCACAGGGTACAGGCTGGGGTTATGCTTCCTCAAAGCCTACCCATTCATAATTAGGGGAGACATCAACATAGGATGGTTGCTGAGTTGAGACAGAGAGTGAGCACTTTCTAGCATCACAATTGTAAGGGTGTCCCCTTCAACTCCCCAAAAGCAGGAGGGGGGAGAGTGCATAGAGAGGGCACCTAAGGTACCTTCAGCCAGTGGCACTCATGAGGGTGCCCAGAATGTTGTCACTGGCAAGGGTGGACAGAGGGGAAGGTGCTGGGAGGTGATGTGCAAGAGGAAGCTATAGCCCCCTACAGCGACATGCAGGAGCTGGCTTTTCCTACTCATCACAGAGAACATTCTAGAGGATGCTGGGGATGTGAGGGCGATCTGGCTGCGACATCTGTCACCCCATTGATTGCCAGAGTTGATTTGGCTTGTCTGGCTGGCTAGGCGGTGTCCCCTTCCTCCCTCACCGCTCCATGTGCGTCCCTCCCGAAGCTGCGTGCTCGGTCGAAGAGGACGGCCTTCCCCAAATAGAGACGGACCGTTCTTCAGTCAAGGGTATACGAGTAGCTGCGCTTCCCTGCTAGAACCTCCAAACAAGCTCTCTAGAGGATGCTGGCCTGGCTGTCTGTCTCAGGAAGCAGTGAGCTTCCAAGGCATCTCAGGCATCCAAGCAGAAGTTAGAGGAGAGGCCAAGGGCCAGGGGCTCCATCAGGACCCTCTGACCACTACTGACCCACCTACCCCTGTGGCCCTGCTTCCCACAGCTGCCTGTTAGTCCTGGGAGGGACGGCCTGGTGGGTAAGCCCTGCCCCCCCCCCCCCCCCCCCCCCCCCCCCCCCCCCCCCCCCCCCCCCCCCCCCCCCCCCCCCCCCCCCCCCCCCCCCCCCCACGCTCCACACACCCTGTCTCGCCTCGGCTGGCGCTGCATGCACAGAACCCTTGCCTTGGGGCAGGAACATTAAAACCCTGGGCTTGCTCCTGCTAATGGTAATTAGGCCCACGCCACCTGCCCTGCAGAGACATGCCCGCGATGACTGCCCTTCGGAGGCAGGAAGGCTCTTGAAGGACGGAGGCCATTCTAGCAGGCTTGGCAGGCAGTGCTGGGGGAAGAGCGGAGGCCTCCCAGGGCCGGCCCTGGGGGCCGGGGGTACCTGGATGCCAGGTTCACCTTCACCCCAGAGCCTGCGCCTACTCTGTCCTAAATGCAAGCCCAGAGGTTAATAAAAATAATGGCAGTATCACGCCAGGATCTGTTGTAACCATCCAACAACTGTTATTTCTTTTACTCCTGCCGCCCTTGAGGTGAGAGCTCATCTCTGGCTTGCAGGGGTAGATGTGAATGCTGTAAAGAAGTGAAGTAAGTAAGTGCGTGGTAGTGCACGCCTGTAATCCCAGTGCTGGGAGGCTGAGGCTGGGGATCGCTTGAGTCCATAGGCTTGGCACTACCCTCAGCAACATAGTGAGACCTAGTCAAGAAAGAAAAAGAGAGAGAGAGAGAAAGGAGGGAGGAAGGAAGTAGGGAAGGAAGGAAGGAGGGAAGGAAGGAAGAGAGAAAGAAAGAGAGGGAGGGAAGGAGGGAGGGAGGGAAGGAAGAAAGGAAGGAAGGAAGAAGAAAGAGAAAGAAAAAGAGAGAGAAAGGAAGAGAGAGAGAGAGAAAGAAAGAAAGAAAGAAAGAAAGAAAGAAAGAAAGAAAGAAAGGAAGGGAGAAAATTAAAGAGGAAGAAAGAGGCCAGGCATGTGGTACATGACTGTAAATGGCAGCCTAGGAAGCCATGGCCAGGGCCAGGGATCATGGCTCGAGTCCCGCTGGGGCCACATGGTAAGACCTAGTGCCAAAAAATAGCTGGGCATGGTGGCGCATGTCTGTAATTCCAGCTACCTGGGAAGCTGAGGCTGGGGATGGCTTGAGTCTGTGGTACCCTGGGCAACGAGAGCCTGCGGTTCCACAGGTAAAAATAGTGAGACTTAGTCTCAAAAACAAAAAAAGAAGTGAAGTAAACAGCTTAGGTGAGGTTTGCTCGACTCATGATCAGGCCGGACTGGCTCTGCACCCAACTCGGTCAACCTCAGTTTTTTCACCTATAAAATAAGGATGAAAACACTTACCTCATGGGGGTGGATTGGGAAGATTAAAAGTTCTACCGCAGCGCAGTGCCTGGTATCTAATACGTGTTTAATGAGCAGAGGGCCCCTGGGATCCCATCGCCACTCCTAACCGCACCTCGTAGCCTGTGGTCTCCCAGCCAGACACGGGCTCGGCTCCTCGGTTAGAGTGCACGTGCGGCGCTTTGTTTGGTTTGGGACATGAAAGCCAGATACAGGACCTGCGAGATCTCCCTGGATGTGGGTACACGACGGTTGGTTGGTTTGCATCTGGCACTGATGTTAATTTCTTAGGACTTTGTGTAGCTGGTTGCTAAACTCGACCATGATTAAAACTTAAACTCCCGGCCAGGCACGGTGGCTCGTGCCTGTAAGCTTCAGCCTATGAAGCAGCCGGGGCTAGGGATCGTGGTTCGAGTCCCGCCTGGGCCCCGTAGCGAGACCTAGTTCCAAAAAAATAGCTGGGCGTGGTGGTACGTGCCTGTAATCCCAGCTACCTGGGAAACTGAGGCTGGGGATTGCTTGAGTCTGTGGTACCCCGGGCAACAAGAGTCTGCGGTTCCACGGGCAAAAATAGTGAGACCTAGTCTCAAAAAAAAACAAAAAAACAAAAAAACAAAAAAAACCCCCTTAAACTCCCGAGCCAAGTGTGGTGGCACGCACCTGTAGTCTGAGCGCTGGGGGGCAAGAGGCTTGGGATCACTTGAGTTGTAGGATTGGGATTACCCAGGGGCGATATAGTGAGACCTAGTCTCAAAAACAAAAACAAAAACAAAAAACTTGAACTCCCTTCATTTATAGCGGCAGAGCTTGTATTAAAAGCAAAAGTGATAAAGACTCATGGTCATCACATTCCATTATTTTACTACATTTAACTGTTATCTATGCTCCTGAGGTTATTGGCATCTGCTGTGTTGATAAAGTGGACATTCAAGATAATGGTCAATTGTTATCTATGTCTTTCTAGAGTCACATTCAGTGATATGTTGGCAGCAAGAATTTACACCACGCAAATTGTCAGGTACTATAAATATGGCTCCCCTACACCCCACCAGGGAGCTGGTCATCCAGTGTTTTCCAGTGTTGTTTAAGCCCAAAAGGTTTGCCACCCAAATAGACTAATTTCTGTCTCTCCAAACCCACTACTTGCATCTGGGGCCTCCCCAGAGATATATTCCCCTTAACACCCTGCAGGACTCAGATAGCAATCCCACAGAAGCATGGAGAGGCCAAGGTTAGGACTGAAAGAGAGATACCATAGAACAGGGATCCCACATTTATCAAGCTCTTATTTACATGTATGACATTATACAGAATCCTTATCAATTATATACTAGCTTGTTCAATTCTCTTAAAACTACATAAAAAAAACTATCGCTTTCTGAACTCAGGAGCCAAATTGACTCAGATAAGTGAGAGAAACCTCTATTCACCCCCTTTTAGAGCAGAGGAAACAGAGATGGTCAGGAATGTGTTCAGGGCTACCTGGCATCTCCCAGCAGGACATCGTCCTTGCTCCTTTGATATAATAGAAAAGTCCGGTTTCTTTACCATCTGGTCCCCACGCCTCCCTCGTGCCACTGTACCCCAGGTCCTTACCCAAAGCTTCAGGTTCCTCCTTCTTTGCCCTCGAAGGCGTGCTCGGGCTGGGCTCGACACGGGGGCCACCAGTCCTTGGGGGTAGCAGCTGGAATGTGGGGTCCAGTTCCAGAATCATTTGATTGAGGCTTTCCAATGAGAAGCCAATGTAGGAGTCGAGGTCATCCAGGGCCCCTGAGGCCTGCTCGCCTGGGCATGGAGGCGGGAGGCAGGTGGCTTTGGCTCCAAGCTGCGGGGCCTGCTCGAGACTGCTGGGGGACCCTTTGCAGGGTGTGGGGGCCATCAGGGCCTGGGCTCCCCAGCCTTCGGTGGTGTAGTAAGGACACTGGGGTGCCAGGCTGGGGCTGGGTGCTGAGTGCAGAGCCCTCCTGGATTCCTCACAAGGAGCCAAGTTGATGGTGTGACCTCTGGTCAGGAGTGGGCTGGACATCACCTGTGACATGGTGGGACAACGTTTTGTCTCTGCTTGCAACCGGCTTGCTTATGTCACTCGCCAACCATGAGTTCCAGGACCTGGAAGAGGCCGAGGAGGGAAAGTGAATAATTGTTGTAGATGAAGTTCCCGCCTTCTCTTCCCCCAGTCAAAAGCATATTCATTTTTTTCTTTTAAAAACAGGGTGCTGGAGCCAGGCGGCCTGGGTGTGCATCCTGGCTCCGTCGCTGAGCAGCTAATGTGGGCAAGTGACTTAACTTCTCTGTGTTTGTTTTTCTCATCTTTAGAAAAAGTTATTATTTGTAACCCACTGAGAACAGTGCCTGACATAATAATAAACATTATATAAGTAGTAATTAAATAAGATGGCTTCAGTAATAGTTAGTTGAACATCTGTGATGTTCCAGGCATACTTATTAAATAAATAGTAGCTAATATTTATTGAGTAATTGTTATGCACATAGCTATGCACTGGTATTTACACATAAAACCTCTTAAAATACCTTTAATAACCCGATGAGGTAGACACTATTTTTATTGCAATTTACAGTTTGAGGACCAAGACACAGAAAGGTAAGTAACTTGTTCAAGAGACACGTGGCCAACAAGCAGGAGAGCAGGACTGGACACAGGCAGCCTGATGGCTGGCGGCCTGCACTTGAAGCTCTTCCACATAGGCCACATGGTGAAACAAAGTGAACAGTTGAACAATTATTAACAGTGTCACTAGGGGGAAGGGAAGCAGAAGGGACTCTCTCTCTCTCTCTATATATAAATAAATAAATAAATAAATAAATAAATAAATAAATAAATAAATAAATAAATAAATAAATAAATAAATAAATAAATAAAATGTGAGAAATCAGGGAGGACTTCCTGAAGGAAGGGCATAAAGAAGGGCTATTTATAAAGAAGGGCATCTGCCAGAAGACAAGGCAGTTTATAAGGCACTACTGGGCATCTGGGCAACAGAGCATCTAGGGTGTTTGGAGGGCAAGGTGGGGAGAATGAGGCAAGTTGGCCACATCCCACGGACCTTATAGCATAGACCTCATGCAACCTTGAGGGCAGAAGGGAACCCTCGATAAGTTTTGAACTGAGGAGTGACATCATCAGATGATATTCTCTCTCTCCCTAGGGGATTTTCTAGAAAAGACATGTCCCAACTTCCTCATTTCCTTAGGGCAGAATGTTCTTCCTGTTCTCTATCCTTAATGCTACTTGCTAGCTTCTTTTAGGTGGGGCTAGGTAGGGGATAGGAGGTTCTGGTACTGAGGCTAAAAGCCATGGGGAGCTGAGACATGCTGCCTGAACTACAATTCCCTGCCCTGACACTTACCAGTTACTCCGCCCAACACTCCCCAATACCATGTCTCCCCTTTTCAAAGTGTCTCTACCAATCCTGCTTTAGAGTTGGTCCCAATGTTGGAAAGGGGTTAAGACCTACCTGGGACAAATGAAATGGATGCAAACTCTGGAGCTGATGTCCCAGCTCAAACAGTCCCTTAAGAGGTCACTGTGACCCTCAGTTTCTTCATCTGTGAGATGGGGATAAGGACTGCTCTGCATCCTCTCATGAATGATACGGAACCTTGGGGGGTGCTGCTTGTGGAGCAGCTGGATGATGGTAAATGCTACGCAGAAACAGAACTTGCATGATAGCTCTGCTTAGGAACGCGTGATCCCCCTTGCTTATTGAGCGCTCATCCCGTGCCAGGCTGACTTATGGTGGGTTTACCTATGGTAGTCCTGGGATTCCTCACAGTCCTAGGAGGTGCTATTCCACTGTTACCAGTCCATTTCGCAGATGGAAATACTGAGACTCAGAGATCTGCACAGGCTACACATCCAGAAAAGTGGTGGAGCGGTGTCTGGGACCAGACTCCTGACTCCATGTGGAGTTCAGCTATAGAGGGGGACCTGAAGTCCAGAGAGGAGGTTGATTTGTCCAAGACCATAGAGTAAGCTAAAGAGAAAAGCCAGGCCCCATCCTCCCTGCCAGCTCCTGTGGGCCATAATCAGTCTTCTCCGTGGCTGTTTCTGGAAGGGTGGTGCGTCCCGGAGCGTGCCTATAAATGGCAGTGGAAGAGAAAAGGGGCAGCCAAGGACAAGGAGCTGTGGCTTTTCCTTTATAGTCTCCAAGTGGCCTGGGTTTGTTGGGACAGGATTTCGGTGCATCCTGCAGGGATTTGGCTGGGCCCCTGTGGAGGAGGCTGGTACTGACTTTGGGGTATGCATCAGGGGCCCGGGTCTTCCTGCAGGCTGCCCAGGCTGCCAGGCTTCCTGCCCCCTGATTTGGAAAAGTTTGTTCCCAGCTTTTGGGTCACCGGGAGTCTTTTCCTCTCTGAACCCCCACTGCAGCACCTGCATATTGGTGCTACCAGGAAAACAAAAACTTAAAAACATATTCATTTCATTTTCTCAGCCATTCTGTGAGGCAGACACTCTGGGTGGGGCTGAGAGCTTAAGGATTTGCCCAAGGTCATACAACCCACGGCCCAGTGCGGGGCCAGGATCTGAATCCGGGTGGTCTTGGCTCCACAGTCTATGCTGTTGCCTCACAGACTTAGGATCCTTTCCTCCTCCACCCCTCCTGGGATTCTGGAACATGGGGGACAGGCCTGGGACCCAGCAAAGGGCAGTCAGCCCCTCAGGCTCGCCTTCAAACTCTTCCTACTTCCTATGCTCTTGGCACTACCTCCTGCCTTCTTGCCTTTATCCCTGGGCACCTCCCCTCTGCCCCCACCATTGCCTTCTAGAGCCTTTTTCCCTGTTCAAAGGGCAGGGCAGGTCCCTGGGGCTCTGGACTGTGGATGCATGTCTGTCTGTATTTGGGGGTGCCTAGGGCTGGGCAACTTCCAGCCAGTGCAGCCCTACTCACAGGTCTCTGCCACGCCCTCCCCTGCACATTGGGACTCACTCCTCTTTGTTCCCAAGGGCTCCCAGGGTAGGGGGTCTTGATATCTCAGCCAGTCCCCTCCTCCACATCACTGACAACCTCTTCTGACTTAGTCTTTTCCTCCCACAGGCCCAGTCAGTGAAAGGAGCTGGTGGCAGAAGATGAAATTTGAGTCTCCCCCAAAGTACCTGCCTCATAATACCACCCCACTCTACTGCGGAGATCAAAGGTGGTTTCAGACTTTCCTGTCCTCTTTACCAAGACCTGGTAAGGCAGGACCTGGAACCAAAGGCCCACCTGAGGCTCTGGCCTCCCATCCCTGGATTCTGGCAGTTTCTGAAGGGTGCAGCCTGGGGGTCTGCCAGGCTGGTGCTCTGTGCTTGAGTCAGGGGCTTAGGGCTCTGTGTCCATCCCCTTCCCACTCCATGGGCTGGGTAAGCCTCCCCCACCCTCTGCTCTGATTTAGACTCCTCAAAGTGCTAAGCTCCAGGTCTGTGGGCCTGAGACTCTCTCCCCTGAAACCTCCTCTTATTTCTCTCCAGGTTCATTCTGAGCCCCAGGAAGAGTGGAGGAGCTGAGGATAAAGGGTTAAATGCCTTAGGGCTGGATCTTCCTCTTTTCTCCTTGGAGAAGAAAGACACCTACCTGGTGTCCAGAGCAGGCAGTCTACCGCATTCACTCCTGGCTCCTGCCTCTGAGCTGGCTCAGGTGAGAAGCTTCAGGTGAGGTGTACGGGAGGGAGGCGGTGCAATTCACCTCTGCACCTTAAGAGCACCCGCCCTCCTTCTTCCCTCAGGCCCCGCCTTTTCCACATTTGGACAGACTCAGGGGGGGACTGGTGCCAGCTGGCCAGGGGAAGCCTGGGGTGGTGGTTTCACTGGGCAGGTGATATATGGGGTGTGTGGGGTACTTCTAAGTTTCCTGATTGACCCCCGTCCCATACACCATATTTCAGGGGAGCCCTTGCTAACAGCCATGGGGCCTGTTAGGAACGTGCTTCAGGTATTCCTCTCACCAGCTGGGAACACCTGCCTTTTCCTGTGCTCTCCTTTCACTCCTCACTCAGTGGGGCGCATTCCATGACTTTTAGGGCCCACCCAGCCCCTCCAGGGTGATCGCCTCTAAATCCATAATTTAATTACATCTGCAAGTACTTTTGCCAAATAAGGTAATATTTAAAAGTTTCGGGGATTAGGACTTGATATTTTTTGACGGCCATTATTCAACCTACTACATGTGGCTACTAGAAGATTTAGAATCACAAGTGCCTCACACGTATTTCTATATACCTTTGGGCCTGAAAGAGTCAAAGACATCTCAGGTTCCTGCAGGCCATTCAAAATGGAGGGGGTTCATGACCAGTAAGGGCAAGGTCAGTGTGCAAGAAAGAGGCCAGTGAGGCCCCAGGACCCTGCAGTGGTCCTGCGGGAGTGGGGGGACAGGGCTGGGGAGGAATCTGGAGTGACAACATTGTGTGCAAACTTCCCTGCTCCTGCTAGATGTTCTCTGAGGTCCCTGGGCTGCAGAAACCGGCCCTGGCCCCGCCCTCCTTCTGCCTCTGCAGTGCCAAGGAGGCCGCAGTTCTCTCTGCTGACCTGGCTGCACGTGCGGCCTGCTGCTGCTCACCAACGTGGTTGTGGAGACCTGGGTTTGGGGAGGCAGGTGGGTGGGTGTGGTGTTGTTACTGACTCCACTTAGAGGCTGGTTCTTGGAGTCAACAGATTCTTTACCTTTCTGAGGTGGAGGGGGTGTCAGATCCCAAAGTGGGGGGCCCATGTTTTTCTGGGAGCCCTTTTTGCAGGTGCAGCCTATTCCTCTACCCCTTCCGGTGATTTGGTAAGCATGGAATTACCTGCATGAAATTTCTTTCTGCTTAAATTAGTTAGTGTGGTTTCTGTTTCCTGCTGTGACTGATGTCGGTGGCCTGGGGCGAGGGTTAGCCTCACAGCCAGGCTTTCCTGTTGTGGGCAGCTGAGGCAGAGCAGGGGAGAAAGAGAAGGACATGCATGTATTTGTGTCAGAAAGATCATCTGGCTTCGGAGAGCTGCTCGCCCCTTGAAGGATAGCAGCCCGATAAGCTAAACTTCCCTCTGGGTTGCTCCCTGTTTTGGGGCGAAGGCAGATGCAGACATTGGGGAGAGAGGTGCTTTGCGACAATGAGGCTGAGAACTGGCCTGGGTGGTTAGCCTCTTGAACTTGTAGGATTTATCCAGCTGCAAGACTGAAATGCTAGGAAGGGCTTCTCCATAGAGCCCATGGTGGGGATATGGAGATCTAAAACCTATATGAAGGCTTGGAGGGCGCAGAGTGGTCAAGGCCGTACTAGGCCCTCCAGATGCCTGATTCACACTCACTCTCCACTGCCAACTTGCTGTGATGCTCCAGAAAAGATGCTTACTCTCTCAGGGGCTGTCTGTGACTCCCCTCTGGAGGAGAAGAGGTCTTGTTCTCCTTTTCCTGTTGCAGCAGGCAAGGTGAGGACAGGAACGAGGTCCTTCTTACTCTGGGGAGGGGGTCTGGCTTTGATGATAGGGTTGCTCTTGGGAGGCTCAGGTCTTGCTCTTCTGTAGTCAAATGCTCTACCACTGAGCTATACCCCCAGGTTTCGCTCTTCTGTATCTCTGATTCTTAAGTCATAATACATGCATGACTGAAACTCCACCTGCTGGCCAGGTGAGGCCCAGGAACATCTGTATTCTGAATGTCTCAGCCCAGGGTGGGTTGAACCCCAGACAGGTGTCTTGAAAGCCATAGCTGGAGGGGCCCTGTGACATAGCGGACACTCTTGAACTCACACTTGATTGTTTATAAGTCCCATGGGTAAAGAATGTTGAGCAGGACCCTCTGTATCTATTTATGTATAAATGACATACATGGAACTTTATAAATCATACACATGAACTATAAACACAAACATCCTAGTGTAGGAGTAGATACATGACAAAAATATAGTGTATATTATGCATATATGTACACATTGGATTATGCTACTTATATTATGTATATTATAATACATTTAAATGAGAATTGTAATAGATATAATACTTTAAGGTAATTTCATGGCATTCCAGTTAATAATGGTATAAAATTCCTTTCTGCTCTTACAGTGAGAGCAATGTGATAGAATATGCTAATTTTTGAAAATTACAGTTTAATGTTTCATGGAAAAGGGCCTAGAAGGTCTGGGACTAAATGTGCTATGCTCAATTTTAAGGGCTGGAAAGCAGCTATGTGAAGACCCCTGGGGGCTGGACATTTTGGGTGCCTGGAGGCCGTGGTTCATTCAGGTGTGACATTCACTTTTCAGTTTTCATTTCACCATTATGCAAAGGTTCTGTTCAAAATTGACTTTCAAATTTTTATCTTCTCTCTTGTCAATCAGTTGTTCTTACAAAGAAATTGGCATGTGTTGCATTTTAATACTTTCAGCAAATGGATTTTAAACCCACTCAAATCCTTCATTTGGAGGATTTTTATGCAAGTTAAAACATTTCTTTCTTTTTTGGGAAGGAAAGGTCGAGCACACACAAGGTTTTCAGCAACACCATCATTAACGCAGCAACACTTCCAAAACTTCGTTCTGAATTATACTATTTTCCTTTCAAACAGTGATAGCTTCAACAACCATTTAAACTTCACCTCCACCCCAATGACATTTTTCCGGAATCTGCGCTGTAGCCTTCATCACACAGCCCTCCTTTTTCCTTTACAAGGGGTGGGGCAGAGTCATGTCCTCAGAGGAGGAGAAACACAGCCATTTTCTTGAAGCTTCTTTGCAGAAATCTGTTTCAGACTGCGTGTCCTTTCTCAAGGAGGGCAGATCTAGACGGAAGCAGATACCGTCTACAAAAGGGATGTGGAAAAAGCGACACATCTTCCCACTGGAAGGCAAGCAGTGAACGCAGATGCTGGCCTCCCGTTCTACCCCTGACAGAAACTTTTACCTTCTCCCAGAGGCTTGCAAACATGGGGGCACTGTTGGCCCTGTAGGGGGGTGTCCCTGCTAATCTCTATGTTGAAAATGAATAGAACTGAACTCCTTCCCTCTTCTTCTTTTTAGAGACTAGGTCTTGCTATGTTGCCTGGGGAAGTGCAGACTCTCGTTGCCCGGGATACCCCGGACTCAAGCAATCCCCAGCCTCAGTCTCCCAGGTAGCTGGGATTACAGGTGCCCACCACCATGCCCAGTAATTTTTTGAGACTAGAACTGTTATGTTGCCCCAGGCAGGTCTTGAACCCGTGGACTCAAGTCATTCCCAGTCTCAGCCTTCTGTCTGGGATTAAAGGCATGTGTCACCGTGCCTGGCTATATTCTTTCTTCTTATTTTTTTTTGGAGACTAGGTCTTGCTGTTTTTACCTGTGGAACCATAGGCTCACGTTGCCCAGGGTACCACAGATTCAACTATTTCCCAGTCTCAGCTTCCCAGGTAGTTAGGATTATAGGTGTGCACCACCACGCCCAACTATTTTTTTGGAACTGGGTCTTGCTACGTGCCCCCGGTAGGACTCAAACCGCGATCCCTGGCCCCGGCTGTGGCTTCCTAGACTGCCCCTTACAGGCATGCGCCTCGGTGCCTGGTCTCTTTCTTATTTTTTGATAGCCCTACACACAAACACACATACATTGAATTTAAAAATTTTCTTCCCACATGCCCATTAGTCATTCTGTGTCACCTTCTACCCTGTTCTCTCTGGGGGGCTGTCCGGGGGGGGGTCCCCCAGAGAGCAGGTAGGGACTAGGCATGTGCTTCCCACTTGAGAGTTCCTTTCTTCCCCATGACTTCCTCCCTCAGCATGGAACCTGGGCCATGCTGATGAAGGGTAAGGTAATTACCAAGTAATTTGTATCTGTCTTGGGGACATAATTTGCTATTTCTAACACCTGAGAGTTAAATCTGAAAAGAAAATCAGTTACCTGTGTCCCCAGACAGATGGACAGGGGATTCAGAATGACCATCCTCAGAGCTGCCCAGTGTGGGCCCTTCACTCTCCTTGGGGAGGGAAAGGTTAGGGACATTGCTAGGACATCAGCGCCTGTGACCCAGCCCTGAGCAGCAGCAGCAATGACCCAGGTTGGTGGGCCATCCATGCAGGGCCTGACCTGAAGAAGGGGACCCCTCCCTGGCCAGCTGGGGGGAGACAGAGGGTGTGATCCTCTCCTTGGAGCTGTAGTTAAGTCCTCAGTTGGCTGGCTTTCCAATACACAGATTTATTAGATGGATCTGACTTATTCAGGTGAGCCCTTTATAAGAAGATGATTTTCTTTCACTAGGTAGTAGAAGAGGATGTTAGAGAATAGGAGCATGAGAAGGATTTGACACAAGAGCAAATTTTGGCCAACAGTCAGTTGGAAATGGGGACCTCAATTCTGCAACCACATGGAAGTGAATCTGCCAACAATCCAGATGAGGCTGGGAGTGGGTTCTTTCCGAGAACCTCCCAACAGAAGCCCAGCCTGGCTGACACCTTGATTTTGGCCTTGTGGAAGCAGAGAACTTGGCCTGGCCGCACTGCTGGGCTTCTGACCTAGGAGCTATGATTTAAGAAATGGCTGGTCATTTGTTAACAGCAACAAGAAGACAAATACAGATGAAAACCGCAAGTTGAAATATTCAAAAACGGTAAGCCAAGTTTATAAACTGTTAATCAAATATGTTCTACCCATCTATCTTGACATATTTACTTTCACAATGACCTTGAAGACCAAGGTCAAGTTCATAATTCTTGGATGACTTAGAATCCTGTGCCAGCAGGCGGCTGATCAGGGAGGGCAGGTTCCTGGGCCCCAACCCACCCCTGGCCTGTGGTCTGACGCCATCTTGCCTCATCTCCCTCCTAGTTCCCTCCTGCACCTGAAGGGACAAGCAGCTCAGGCTGCATATGTGAAATCCTTCTCGCTGCCCTGCAGACTGAGGTGGCTTGCTGCCCCCTGGCCCAGGGTGTGGTTTGTCTTCGGGAAAAGGAATCTGGGATGGCCACGGAGTCTAAGTGTGGCTGAGAGGAGCTGTGGCTCTGTCAAGCAACTATGACCTCATCATTTCACCGGGCAGCCAGAGCAGGATTCCTCTTGAGTTGGGGATGTAGGACAAAGAACTCACCCATTTCCTTTTCATGTAAAAAACGTTGGTAGCTTAAAACTTACCATGGATGACATTTAGTAGATTTCAATGGGGGCAACTTCTATCTAGTTCCACAATACTTTCAACACCCCAAAAGGAAGCGGCCTAT
Organism: Uropsilus gracilis; assembly: GCA_004024945.1. NCBI lineage: Eukaryota > Metazoa > Chordata > Mammalia > Eulipotyphla > Talpidae > Uropsilus > Uropsilus gracilis. The sequence goes on from PVHY01006306.1 coordinate 28,253, forward strand.
TAAACTGTCACTCCCTCTTCCAGTTTCTAGCAACCGCTAATCTGGATTGTATCCCTAGATCTGCCTATTTCACAAGACTGAAATCATGATATGTGATCTTTTGGAGCTGGCTTCTTTCACTTGGCATAATGATTTCAAGGTTCATCCAGAATGGATATAAATCAGCACTCCTGCCTTTTTATGGCTGAATAATATTCTACCACACAGCTACACCATTTGAGTGGGGGGCTTTTCTTTAGAAGACCTAAGATGAAGTTGGGCTGGGGTTGGAGTGCTAGTTGATGACTCTGCTTCTCTGTCCTTTTCTTTTTTGCGCCTTTTATTCTTTTAGAATACGCTGCTGGGGCCTGGGGACTCAGGAAGACAGCCAGTCTCACCATGTCCTCTAGTCTTTGCAACCTGATCCTGAAATCCTGCCCAGTGGTGGCGGCAGCATCAGACGCAGCTGGTGTGACCTTGTCCCAGGGGCTGCTCCTGTGTCGGGATGCAGCTGTCTCTGGTTAGGGTGCACTAGCCTGGAAGAGCTGGAGCCCTTCTCTGGTGACAGTTTTGAGCTCAAACAGGTGGGAGGTTGCTGTGGGCGATTTGGTAGGGGGGGATATAGTCTTAAGAGCTCGACTTGCTGAAGCCCTGAGCCTGGGAGGCAGGGGCGAGTCGGCCCCATGCTCAAAGAGATGCTTAGATCTTCACTTTCGAAGCCTGTTTTCCAGAGAAATTTAATTCCACATTGTTTGTTCTCTGCTCTGAGATGCTCAACTGAGGAAATCACGGGAATCTTGTTTGAGGAAGAATTTAGCCCCGGGAGCCCCCTCCCCACTGCTGGTGGGAGGGCGCCAAGACTTCAGCAGCTGCCACCATACCAGCAAAGCCTGAGCCACAGGAATGCAGCGAGGTCACCTGGGGACAGAGGGTGGTGCATGGACCGCGAATGGCCTTGAGCCCCCGGGTCTGTGTGGCTCCGCTGCTCCAGCTGGTGCTCACTGTGGGCCTGGCCATGCTCACCTGGCCTCCGACCCTCCATCAGCCCCAGACGAAGAGCTGTCTTGGCGGGGAGGGAAGCCACGCACAGGGGGTCTGGGTGGGAAGAGATGAGTGAGGGTCGACTTTTCTAATCTCCAACTCTGTAGCTGACTGGAGGCACTGACAGGGCATTCTTGTATCAGAGGAGTCACAGAGGAAGGAAGCCACATAGTTTAGGGCGAGGCATCGCCCAGGTGTTTTATATAACTCAGGGCACTTCTCCTTCCAGGAATCTCAAGGTGTGCCTGGCATTGTTCCCAGATGAGGAAACTGAGGAAGGTGAAGGGACTCACCAAGATCATCAGACTGAGGGCAGAGGCTGGGCAGAGGGCAGCTGCCCCCAGGCTGTTCTTCCAAACTCTGTCACTGGCCCCTGATGCCCTCAGGCAGGTGTCTTAGTGGGGTTCCACCAAAATCACACTATTTTTGAGCTGGAATGACCCAGGCACATTTTATTTTACAGATGAGGATGTTGAGGCCCAGATGGGGGAGCAGCTTATCCTGAGTCACCCAGGCAGGTGGCAGATCTGTCCCCTGAGGGTCTCTGGCCCAGCCTCCCTGAGACCAAGGTGGTCTTGGGGGTCCAGGGGGACAGAGCCTTGTGTGTGCAGGTCAAGGCCAGGACATCATCTGATCCCCTATTCTGGCCTGAGTGAATGGTGATGGTGTGGGGCACACTGCCCCACTATCCTGATGGCAGGGCTCAGAAGTGAGGGGCTGGCCTCAGCAGGTATGTGTCACCATGCTGCAGGGAGCGCAGGAGAGCACCCACCTTCCCATCTCAGCTCAGCAGCTACCTGGCAGCATTGCCTGACCTCACTGGCCAGTCAGTGGGAAGCGATGCCTTTCAGGAGCAGCAGTCTTTGTGCCTGATCTGCAAAACAAAGATGATGAAAGTGAGTCGGTGCCCCTGAGGGGCTCATGGGCCAGGCAGGGGCTCACAGTGCCTAGTCTGTGGCAATCCTGCTGCAAGGGAGGCTGTGGAAGGGAGAAGGGGAGCTGTGGGGAGCTGGGTGAACTTTCCAGAGGAGTCAGGACTAAGCCTCCTGAAGGGCTATTTGCCAGGTGAATCAAACAGAGGTTATTGGGCCTAGAAAGTGGGTTTAGTGAGCGCAAGGGAATGGATCTGTTTAAGAGGGAGCTGGCGCACAGGAGGC
>PVHY01006306.1:30529-75704 GCA_004024945.1 Uropsilus gracilis
GGTGGTGAGGTTAGCCAAGGAGCCAGCACAGTGGTCCAGGGGGAAGGGGGAGGTAGCCTGAGGCTGGGCAGTGATAGAGAATGTTCAAGGGTGACAGGACCGAGGGCCTGTGATGAGTTGGTTGTGAGAAGGAAGTCGGTTTCTGGTTTGGATAACTGGGATTTCTCTCACCTCAATGGGGAAACTGGGGGTATAGATCTGATGGTGGAGGTTGGAGAGTCATATACTTTGGTCTTTTGGGGGGGGATGGAGAGTCATATACTTTAAGCGTAGGGCCTGATGATTGGAGGTGCCCCTGGGACATGCACTCGGAGTCTACAGATGACGGTTGATAGAAGGTTCTGGAGGCCGTAGAGAAAGTCTAGACTGGAGTTAGACATTTCAGGACCATCACCCTAACTGCAGATGAGTTAAAGGATCACAGAATGTTCTGGAAACAGTACAGGGTGATTTTGGTAGGAACAGTCCTGTCCTGTCCATATCCCTTGGCATTGCAACCTTGCAACCTTTCTCTGCGTCATGAACAACCCAGCTTGTGCATGAGGCAGGCCAGGATTGTCCCCAGTGCCAGATGAAAACTGGACTGTAGAACCACAACTCCCCGCCCTTAGGGAGGAGAGCTCCTCAGGGCCTCCCAGAGGTCGACCCCAAGTGGGAGGGAACTGGCTTCCCCAGAGCTGCCTGCCAGCCCCCACCACCCCCTGTTGACTCCCTCTCCTCTGTCCTTTTCTGTTTTTCTAGCAGTGCTTCCTGGGATCACTCCCCAAGTGACTGACGTGCTCATTCTTAGAGTTCGCTTCTGGGGGAACCCACACCGAGACCCTGGTTCATTTGGTAGGATGAGGGCTCGCTGACTACTTCCTCCTGTGTGAATTGACCCCCGGCTGGCCTGGAAGTGGCTTGCGGGTGCTTTCACTGCTGGCCCACGCCCTGACAGCTGGGTTGTAGGATCACTCAGCAACTGTTGCTGAACGTATGAACAAATAACCCCACCAGTGCTCGTTGTATTTTTTAGGGTCAAGACCAAATTCTCCTATAGCTTCCACAAGGCTCTCTCCTATCTATCTCTCCATCCTTACATCTTCTTTTTTTTTTTTTTGAGACTAGGTCTCGCTATTTTTGCCTGTGGAACCGCAGGCTCTCGTTGCCTGGGGTACCACAGACTCAAGCCATTCCCAGCCTCAGCTTCCCAGGTAGCTGGGATTACAGGCGCGCACCACCATGCCCAGCTGTTTTTTTGGAACTAGGTCTCGCTACGGGCCCCAGGCGGGACTCGAACCAGGATCCCTAGCAGCCCCGGCCACTTCATAGGCTGAAGCTTACAACACGAGCCACCGTGCCCGGCCGGGTTACATCTTCTTTTCTCTCCCAACTGCATGCCTCTTCTCTTTCTTTCTCCATGCCTCCCAGGTGACAAATGCAGTTCTCTCTGCTCATGTGTTCCTCATCCCACCCTCAGCACAGGCCACTTAACTCTCTTCAACTCTCTTGTAACTCCTCTTCAGCTTCAGCTTCTTTTCCCTCCTCCCTAAAGCATCTTCTCCCCAGGGGAAACTCCCCTGCCCAGCATCTTAGCCCAGACCCGATGGAGTTCCTGTTGTTCTAGTCCCCCATAGCGGTCTGGTTATCTCTGCATGCTCCTCACAAAAGATCTGCGTTACAGGTTGATGGCATTATTCAAATAATGTTTGGACAGGTACTCTACAAGTTATTTTGATTATGATCCACAGAAAGAAATACATTTTATGCTGAGACCCAGTTCACATCATACATGTATAACTAAAACAATGCTTTTCTTTCTCACGTGGGATTTACTGATATATTCCATTCTATCCCACAGCACCCTACCCCACTGGGTTCTATTCTGTATTTCATTTTAAATGACTCTGACTGTGACTCACTAAATGAACTACAGGTTCGCAGATTGAGAACTGGTCTGGATATTGGGATAGAGGCTGATGAAAGCAAGATTTGGGGCTAGATTCGCTTTTTTTATCATTATATCCTTAGGGCAGAGCAGAGTAACTGACATGTAGAAAGGTGCTCCAGCAATGTTTGTTGAATGACTGTGTGATAACGTAAGGCCATGTATGAATAAGTGAATGAATTGTCTACCCCTCCCAGAACAGGAAAGTGTGGCTTTGATCAGATTCTTCTGTTACTCAAAAAAGGTCAGCCCACTTCCTGTGGCTTTGATCTGTAACTCTTCTTCTAAACTGTCCAGTCTCAGCTAATAGCTCCCTGCAGCTCATTTCCTGCTTTTAGACCACCTTATCTATCTCTCTAAATATTCCTTAGCTTTCCCTTTCAGATAAGTAAGTTCTTTCCCATATCTTTGGCACAGTGTGGGACAGCCTCTTGGGTCAAGTACTTCCCAGTCTTCAGCCTCCTAGGGTACATATCTGGGTCAGGTATATCCTTCAGTTGGCAATGACCTTTGGTTCACATCCTGCTGATGGTATGTGGGGCAGGAGAGTTGGAGTAGGAGGGTAGATATTATTGATATAACCAAACAAATATATTACTACAAAGATGCTATGGAGGAAAGTCAAGGTTGTTTTAAGCATATGTAATGGAGAACTTGCCTCTGGAGGATTAAGGAGGCCATCCTCAAGAAAGAGACAGTTAATCTGAGGAAGATGGTATGAGTACCAAGCAAAAAAGATGAAGGAGAGAAAAAGAGCTGGCATTTGGAGGAAATTGCAAGTGCAAAGGTCCTGAGGTAGGAGTGATTATAGTCCCCTTGAAACTCCAAAGAAAATTCAGGGCTTCTGGTGTACAAAGAAAGAGAGACTTACCAGTGGTATTAAAAACAATATGGTATTAGCCCAAAATACATACATGAACCAATGGAGCAGAATGGAAAGTCCAGAATAAATTGGTGCTTATACAAGCATTTAATCTATGATAAAACATTCATGGCCATAAAATGGGGAAAAGGCAGAGTCTTTTTTTTTAATTTTTGCCCGTGGAACCACAGACTCATGTTGCTCGTGGTACCACAGACTCAAGCAATCCCCAGCCTCAGCTTCCCAAGTAGCTGGGATTACAGACATGCGCCACCACGCCCAGCTATTTTTTTTGGAACTAGGTCTCGTGATATTGCCCCAGGCAGGATTTGAACCACAATCCCCAGTCCCAGCTGTGCTCCATAGGCTGAGGCTTACAGGACACGCCATCGTGCCCGGCAGGCAGAATCTTAATAAATGGTCCTGGGAAGTTGGAAAGCCACACATAAAAGAATAAAGCCAGATAACTCTAACACCAAGCACAAACATAAATTCCAAATGGATTAAATATTTAGATTAAAGACCTGAAACAGAGTCGGGTATGGTGGCACATGCCTGTAAGTGACAGCCTATGGAGTCACGATTGGGACTGGGGATCACAGTTCGAGACCCGCCCGAGGCAACATAGTGAGACCTAGTCCCGCAAAAATAGCTGGGCATGGTAGCGTGCGCCTGTAATCCCAGCTACCTGGGAAGCTGAGCCTGGGGATTGCTTGAGTCTGTGGTATCCCAGGCAATGTGAGCTTGGGGTTCCATGGGCAAAAATAGTGAGACCTAGTCTCAAAAATAAATAAATAAATAAATAAATAAAGACCTGAAACAGTAGAGTACATCAAAGAAAACTTGGTGATATATTCATGGTGATATCAATAGTAAAGATATTTTGGGTGACTCAACACATATAGCAAGGGGATTAAAAAACAAGGTAAATAATTGGTACTATTTTTAGTTAAAAAACCTTTATACAGCAAAAGAAAATACAAAACAATTAAATAAATACCCCGCTAATGGAAACATATTTATCCAGTAAATAAATAACAAGGGATAATACCCAAGATATATAGAAAAACCATGCAACACAGCAACAGGACAAAGAACCCAATTAACAAATGGGCAGTAGATATGAATAGACACTTCACTAAAGAGGCCAGCCAGAAAGCCAAAAGAAATAGGAAAAAATGTTTATTGTTACAATAAAAGAGATGCAGATTAAAACTATAATGATTGTATAGACAGGTGTGGGACTGTGTGCCTGTAGTTCAAGCAAGAGGGAGGCAAGAGGCCTACGATTGCTTGAGTTCATGGGTTCGAGACTACCCCAGGCAACATAGTGAGACCTGGTCTCAAAAAAGCAGCTGGGTGTGGTGGCGCACGCCTGTAATCCCAGCTACCTGGGAGGCTGAGGCTGGGGATCACTTGAGTCTGCGGGATCAGGACTACCTCAGGGAACATAGAGAGACCTAGCCTCAAAAAAACAAACAAACAAGCAAAACACCAAAAAAAACCCCCTATAATGATTATATAACTCATGTTCTTGAGAACAGCACATATTAAACAGATCCCCAACAACAAGTGCTGGAGAGGATGTGGAGAGAAAGAAACCTTATTATAATTTCGTGGCAATGTGAACTGGTATAACTGTATGGGAAACAAACTGGATTTACCTCAAAAATTAAAACTGGAAATATCCAGCAATCCTGCTCAGAATGTATCCACAGACTGACACTATTGACAGCAATGAAACAGCTACATGTTCCACAAGATTCACAGCAGCATTATTTATAATAGCTGGGACATGGGAGCAGCCTAAATACCTTTCAGTGGACAAATGAACCAAGATGTGCTACATACATAGCAGGGAATATCATAGGACCGGAAGAAAGGATGAAATACAGTCATTTTCAATAAAATGGAAGAACTTTGAAAAAATTTATATGCAGTAGAACAGTTGGAATAATAAAAATTAATATTGTACATCCTTACAACATGATTTGACAATGTGAAAACACTTTAAACAACGCCTTGACATCACAGGCTCAGAGGTGAGGAGTGTGGGGCAGGGAAAGGTACAAGGGGTGGGGGAAAATTCATTATGTTTCTTACTTTTGTCACTAGTCATTTTACATAACTTACTAGTTAATCAAACAGCTTCTTAGAAAAAGCAAGAAAAAGTAAGAGGGATGGCCTGGCACGGTGGCGTGTGCCTTTAATCGCAGCCTACGAAGTGAGGCTGAGACTGGAAATCGCTTGAGTCTGGTTCGAAACTCTCCCAGGGCAACATAGCAAGACCCGGTCTCAAATAATAGCTGGGAATGGTGGCACGTGCCTGTAATCCCAGCTACCTGGGAAGCTGAGGGGCTGGGGATCACTTGAGTCTGTGGTACTCCAGGCAACGTGAGCCTGCGGTTCCATGGGCAAAACATAGTGTCATAGCAAGACATAGTGTCAAAAAAAAAAAAAAAGACTCTTTGGCTCTCATGTGCCTGAAAGATGGGGTTACCCCCCATCAAGTGAGGAGGCAGGAACCCCTTCCTGGGAGGTGGCAGCTTCAAGAGGGAGCAGCTTTAGGGCAGCCATGGTGGAGATGCAGATAACTGACTGACCTGTGCTTAGTAGGCCATCTGTTCATGCTACACTTTGAGGCACCCGCTGCTTTGTGCTGAGTGCTGGGGAGCAGGGCCAGGCTATGTGGGAGGGCTGCGGGCGGGGGCAGAGAGCCGGGTTGGACTGCACAGCACCCTGGGAGGCTCAGAGCCTCACGTGCCCCAGGCTGGTCAGGCTGGGAGGAGGCCCTTGATGGGTGGTCTCCTGCCCAGGCCTTGAGTACTGGGTAGAGAGCGCCAGGGTTCTGGGAGGGAAATTCATGCAGGTCTCCTCCCTCCCCTCAGTGCCAGGGGCAGCAAACCAGGTGAGGGCAGGAGTCCAGTGAGGTGCTCACTCCCATCTTCCGGCCTCTGAGTCACTTTCCTTGGAAATAAAGTGCTTACTCATGGAACCCCGCCCTCCACACCTGCCCTTCCCTGCAGGGGTGAGGAGCCAGTCCTGGAAAGGTCCTGGGGATTGTATTGGAGCAAAGTTGACCCCCGTGCCCCATGCCAAGTAAGGCCTGGGTCTCTCCCTTTGGTAAGGGATGCCAGCCTTTGTTTCCCCCCAGAGGCCTGGTTACCAGGACCTCCCCATCAGCCCGAGACCCCCACAAAGGTGCCTGGGACCTTGACAAGTGCCCTCCCTGTGCTGCCTTTGCCTCTGCTTGCACCTTTCCTGGGCCCTGTGCAGCCTCGCTGTAGCCCCACGTTATCTCAGATGCTGCTTTGGGTCTCCCTGGGATGCTCACCAGTCCTCCAGCCCCCAGGCGAGTCTGCCTGTCACCACCACATCCTTCCTTTCACTAAGTGCCTTCTCCAGCCAGACCCCGAGGAAAGAGCAAGCAGGACGAGTTCCCCTTGCTTGCCCCAAGAAGCTGGTGTCCAGAGTCACTTGGTGGTCCCAGAAAGAAAAGAGCTGAGCGTCAGTCCCGCCTGAGGCACAGTTTGGGGTGGCTTGGGGTGTAGAAGTGTCTGCCCCTCTGCGGCAGCCTGGGTGGGCTGCTGGGCGGGGTGGGAGTCAGAAGTCTGGGTGTGAGTCTGGCCCTGACTTCCCCACCGCAGTGAAACTGCTTTGGGCCTCATTTGTGAAGTGGGGCAGACCTCCCTCCCAGACTTGTGGGAGACAGAGACCTCACGTTCTGTACCAAGACGCCCTTCGTGAGTGAGGCTCTCGGCCTGGCCCCCCAGGACCCCCCTGCCAGGACTGACTTTCAGTGAGGGCCTTCAGCATTGAGGGTGCCCTCACTGTCCACCCCCAGCCTCCCCGAGATGGGTGGCTGCCCATGGAACGCTCTCCCACACAGTGAGCTGTGGGAAGTGGACCGTGGCTGAGGGAAACTCCTGTGGTCACCTCATCTACTCCCCAGACACAAACACATGCATATCCTGAGGTACTGGAGAAGAATTTGCCACACCCCAGGGGGTGCTTTCTACAGAGCATTCCCTTAAAGTCCTGAGTCACCCAGCTCCTTCAGCCGGGACACCCAGCTTACTGAGATCCGTCCTCCAACGATCCCACATCCCACACACACAGAGCTGCCCATCATGTGTCCATGGCAGTCTACTGCCGACCAGTGACCTGAGTGGTCAGGCATCATTCGGTGAGCTCAGCCTTCTCCACACAACAGGGGTAACAGCATCGACCTTTACAGCTGCTGTGAAGATTTAGTGATAATGTGTGTATCAGGCTGCTGCGGGCAGAACTGAACTTCCTGGGCAACCCCCCTCCCTGCGCACTGCAGAGAATCCTGGCTTGGCTTACTCAGTTCCGCTGCCGCCCCCAGCCTCTAAGGATGGAGCTGATTTGTGACTCCTTAGGTGCACGTGATGCAGGACTGGGAGGAAAGAGAGAGGAAGAAGGATGAACTCCCGGGCCAGAGAAGCAAGCAGGCAGGTTAGGGAGTAGCACAGGGTTTGAGGGAGGGGAGCCAGCAGGGAAAGAAGATTGAAGAGGCACACCTGGCCTCCACCCGTCTGATCCTTTTTGTTAGGGTTGAGAAATTCAAGTCAAGTTGCAAAGTTATTTTGAAATGATTATCTTGTGGCTGCCATCTTTGATAATCACACACTTGGGTGATGGCCTTGTGAGCGACTCACCTGGCCAGTGCTGGCACACAGTAGGGCCTCAGTACGCTGTTTTGCATGTATGCTGTCTCCCACACTGGACTGGGAATCTCCCCTGAACATGATGGCTCAGAAGCTGCTTGAGGACTTGGGACTATACCTCGGCTCCCCTACATGCCCATGTTAGACTGGGGTTTCTGAAGACAAGATCCTGGTGTTCTTCATTAGACTGGTGATTCCCAGTGTGGGTGGTAGCTTTCCACCCTGAGGCCTTTTGCAAAGCCCAGCACAGGGTTCTAGGTAATGCTCGAGCTCTGCCTTGACGGACAGCCTGGGCAGGGTGGGAAGTAAAATTGAGGGAGGAAAAGGGGAGACGTCAGGGCTCCAAATGTTTTCTCCTGCTGCCCAAGGTGGTGAAGAGAAGAGTAAGAGAGAAAGCATCCTGCCCCTGCCCAGCCCTAGAGCCAAACATGTCATTCTTAAAGATGAAATATCTTATCCCCACCCAGTGGGTTCTCATAAATCCACATGAGCTCTGTCCGGTCCCCTGACTCTGTCTCATGGGGCGAGGCAAGGCCCAAGTCAAGCCAGAGTTTTGCCTTGAATTAAAGTATTTACCTGTTCACCGAAGTGGCAGGATTGCAGGCGGAGGTCAGGATGACAACAGCTCAGGAACTCCTGCAGGAAAGGAACAAGGTGTTTGCGTTGTGGACAAGTTAGAATCTGTCTGTCTGGGTCATAGCTTGGTTTTTGTTATCCCAGTATGGTGGCTGGTTAAGGCTCTCCATATTCCAGGTTGGGTTGTTGGAATTCAATTAGACCCCAACATTTACTGGGTGCCTATTATGTACCAACTACTGTCCTAGGTGCTGGGAAAGTCTTAGGATTGTGGTCAGGCTGCTTACCTTCAAAGAATCCCTCTGCACAGAGGCACAGAGGTGTGCATAACTGTCTCTGCTTCAGAGAGATGGAAGCTACAAGGCAGGTGTGAACAGGTGTTGGGGAGTCCAGGACACAGAATGATGAATCTTGGGGAGACTCTGGAGGAGTCACTGTGGAAATGCCTGCTCTTAACCTTGAAGATGGAACAAGAACTCAAGAGATTTAAGGAGAGTGGAAGAAATAGTGTGAATAAAATGGGGACCTGGTGGGTAACAGCTATGAAGTGGGCAGGAGGAATAGCAATCAGCCTGTATTGAGTGTTTACTGTTGGGAACAGACTGGCCAAAGTAACTCCATTTTGTTTAAAACCTCCATTTTGAGACCAGTGTCTTCTCCCTGCCCTCAGTGGAAAGTATCTACCAAGGCTGGCCAGCCCGACACCCTGCTTCTGCCCCCCTTATTCCTAGTTGTTTCTGACAACAACATTGTCCACCCGATAGATGATGGGCACCAGCATTGTCCTCCTGATAGATGATGGATGTCAGCATTATTGGAAACCCGCAGTTATGGGAATGTGTCCTGTAGTTATGGAAATATGTCCTACACCTGCTTGCTTGCTTCACAATGGGGGGGGTGGTAGTGGTTTTGCCCTATAAAAGGTCGTAACAGTGACTGCTTGGCTTGGGGATCCTGGTGCACCAGTAAAAACCTGCAATTTTGAACTTTTTTCGGAGTCTTTGTGTCTAATTGAGTGACCCATGAGTCACAACATTTACCAACCACCAGGTCCAGTGCACATGCATTATCTCATTTAATCCTCGCAGTAATCTGAGGAGGTAGGTGCTGATGAGGGAATTAACATTTGGAGACAATGGATGGTTGAGCCAGGATCTGAAAGAGGTTTGCCTGACTCCAAATTCCATCCTCTTTTTACTAGGCCAGTGGTTTCCTGAGTGTAGTTTATGAAACTTTTTTTTTTTTTTGAGACTCGCTATTTTTGCCTGTGGAATTGCAGGCTCACATTGCCTGGGGTACCACAGACTCAAGCAATCCCCACCCTCAACTTCCCAGGCAGCTGGGATTATAGGCGCATGCTACCACACCCAGCTATTTTTTGGGGACTAGGTCTCGCTACATGCCCCCAGCAGGACTCGAACTGCAGTCCCTGGTCCTGGCTGCAGCTTCCTAGGCTGCTGCTTACAGGCATGTGCCACCATGCCTGGCCTACTTTAAGATTATGGAAGAGGTGTTTTAGGGACATGTCTGATTTTAGTTTCATATTTAAAACATTTTAATCAACACACTCAAATGTTATGTAATAATCCCCCCCCTTCCATCTCTGTGCATAGTTTTGAATTCTTATAAATGTGTCATTGATTAGAAACACTGTGTGGTCTGCTCAGGTCTATTCATGCAAAACTGTAAAAGAGAACACCCTTCCCTGCCCACTACCCTCCATCACAAGGTGGGTGGGACTTCCAGTCCAGCATGGCTAGCTCAATGTACACAGAAATGTCTCCTTTTCTTTCTAAGATGTCTTAAAAATAAACAATAAACATACAAGTTAATCCAAAAAAGAGAGCGGGGGGGGGGGAGGGCATTTGTGCATAAGAGAAATCCCAGCAAATCCCAGGAGGATGTTTGAGGAGGGCATAATGAGAGAGTACGCAGAGGAGGCTACCACCCAGGAGGTAGGTGACAGAGTCTGAACTGAGATGGGAGTCACCTGCCCACAGGAGCCTGAAGAAACCTGGGCTTGGGATAGCAGAACAGTGTGGCACAGAACCAGCACCATGTGATGGACAGCAGGAAGGATCCTGGGAAATGGCACCACATATTTGCCCTACAAGTTCCTGATGTGCTCGGCATGACTATCTGCCTCAGTTACTCCCGGAGATCCGAGCAGCCTGGTCTGTGGCTGTCCAGGAGTGCAAGTCTGCACCCAGGAAAAAAGAACATAGTTTCAGAAAAAGAAAAGATCAGTGGGCCAAATATGGACCAATGGCTTACAGTGAGAGGAGTTGGTGTGACCAGAGCAGGGAAGGGGCAATGGGTTGAGGTGGGGTGGGAATAGGGGAGGGCCAAACTTAAGAGGAATGACAACCATACAAACATGGCCAATATTGCATGAAAATTACAAAATAAAACTAAAAAAACTAAAAAAATGAATTACCATAAAAAAAAAAAAAAAAAAGAAACCTGGGCTTGGGTATGCAGACTTTACCCAGAGGATAGGAGGAGGAATGTGACGGTAAATGGGCCTTAATTCAAAAGCTATAAGCAGGACAATAAACTTCCCTGACCCATGTATTCAGAGTGCTCAGTTAGGTGTTTACTTTGCCCACTTTTAGGGGAATTGCTCTTCCCCTAAAATGAAAGTTCTTCTTTAAAGAAATCAAACCATCTGAGGAAGACTGGGAGAGCTGGGGTGTAAGGTGGTAACTTAGATGAAAGCATACTGCCAACTGACATTTAGAAGTTCAAGTATAAAGACCAGTTCACGCTAAACAAAGCCAGCCATTCATTCCCACTTATCTGTACACAAAGCTTCCAGGAACTTTCATACTGCTTCATTCTTTAATATGAATGGACAACTCTAAGCCAAAAGTTATTTAAGAAAAGCTGAGACATGAAATAGACAGACTGAAGGTAAACAAATGGAAAGTAAGACCCGAGAAAACAACAATATATAGGTAGAAAACGATTTAGACAAGAAGATACTGTGTCTGTACATGAGAAGTGCTATGAAAAGGGAACAGTTAGAGATCAGAAAAATCCCCCCTGGATATAAAACATAAAATTCAATGGGAGGGTTGAGCATTAAGGTCAAGTTAATCTCTCAGAAAGTACATAAAAAGAGAAAGAAACAGAATTTCATTGGATAAAGATAAGAGACAGAAAAACCCAGTATGGTAAGTGTATGTTTAAAAAGCAAGTATCTCATGAAGAAGAAAGAAATGGGGAGAGAAGTTTCAAATAAATAATTGAATAAAGTTTGCCAGACCAAAAAGACTCAAAATCACCAGACGAACAGGGCACATGAAGTCCCCAGTGTAAGAACACAGGATTCTGAGATTTCAGAATATCCAGGAAAATGAGACTCTGAAAGTTTTCAGAGAGAGATAAAAGTCATCTACAAAGGAATGGAAATCAGAAAGTTGCCAGATTCTTGCCAGATTTGCTTGATGCTAAAAGACAGTATCTTTCAAGTTCTGAGAGAAAATAACTTCTGGGTTTTGAATTCAATACCCAGCAAAACTGTCTGTTAGATATAAGGACAGATCAACAACATCTGAAGATAAAGAACTAAGATCTACTTCCCACATCTCTTTCTTAGAAAGTTATTTGATGCGGCTGGGCATGGTGGTGCGAGCTTGCAAGCGACAGCTTATGGAGTCACGGCAGGGGCCGGGTCAGGAGATTGCGGTTTGAGTCCTGCCTGGGGCAACGCAGCGAGACCTAGTCCCCAAAAATAGCTGTGTGTGGTGGCGTGTGCCTGTAATCCCAGCTACCTGGGAAGCTGAGGCTGGGGATTGCTTGAGTCTGTGGTACCCTGGGCAATGTGAACCTGCGGTTCCACGGGCAAAAATAGCAAGACCAACTCTCAAAAAAAAAAAAAAGTTATTTGTTGCACAACTGCAATGAAAACAAGGGAGAAACCAAGAAAGAGAACACTTGGATTTCTGTCAGCTTGAAAGTTATGTTGGTGTAGAGCTTTAATTTATTAATTAGTGAATTCGTTTACTTAGTATGTGTTTTTTCTTTTTTAGGTTTAGGTATCAAGGTTCTGTTAACAGTGTGAAAGTAATCTCAGTTCTTTTTATGTTCTGAATGTGCTTGCACTGGAAATAATCATATCATTCTTGAAGGTTTGCCCTACCCCCTTCCCATTAGACAATTTGTAAAAACAATTCTTTGACTATATGTTTTCTTTCACCACAACTTTGTGACCTTTGTGGCAGATCATTCTACCACACAACATTCATTGTTATGCTTTTATTCGAGATAATTCAATTTTGCCTACTTAAGAATTAAATGTCATAGGCCTCCTACAGAGAGGTGGGGCAAGTGACACAATTTTGGTCAGTGAGATGAAAACACACATGTGCTGAGTGGATTTTCCAGAAAAGCTGTTATTTTCTTGTTTGAAAAATAAGGAGACACTTAGCTGCAACTTTGCCCTTCTCCCTTCCTCCTGCCTGGACTGGAAACGAAATGTCTAGAAATGGAAAACAACCTTGGGAGCGTGAGGACAAAGGCCACTTACTAAAAATGGTGTAGCTGGAAAACAGACCTGGTCCCAGGTGGTGTCAAGGAGTTCGCACCAGCCCTGGACTCCCTACCTCTGGGTTTCCTGTTACATTAAAAAAAAAAAAATCCCTTACTAGTTTAAGTTACCAATTGTTTAATTTTCTGTTATTATTTGTTTGTTTTGCAACACATTTGCCTTCTGTTGACACAACCTTTAGCCTCAGAGCTGTTTCCTGGAAACAGGAAAGTTTTTTGAGTCTTTGAGAAGTGAATTGAATTGAGAGTGGATTGAAGGCTAAGGAGGGGGAGAATGGGTGCTCCTCTTTTAGGGTACCAGTGGGACCCTCCACTTAGTGCACAGGACTGATCCAACTTGGAGGTATTGGGAAGCAAGTTTGGACTTTCTCATCATCTTTTTTTTTTTTTTTTTTTTTCAGAGTAGGTTTTGCTATGTTGCCTGTGGTACCACAGACTCAAACGATCCCCAACCTCAGCCTCCCAGGTAGCTGGGATTACAGGTGCCCGCCATGGTGTCCAGCTATTTTTTGAGACTAGGTCTCACTATGTTGCCCTGGGTGGGTCTCAGACTCTCAGACTCAAGCGATTCCTAGTCACGGCCTCCCTTCCTAGGATGAGATTAAAGACGCTCGCCACTGCATCCAGCCCTCTTGCCATCTTCTTTGGTTCCTCACTGGGAAAGGACCATGAGTCTCTGGGGCTGGTGTGGTCATAAAAGGCATCCAGTGAGCTATGCTCAGCCTGTTCCTGGCTCTCTCTCTGGGACTGACCTAACCACAGCAAGGCGTGTTATCTGTGTTCCTGCCTCCTCCAGGCACCGAGCACCGGGGCAGACGCAAGAACTGTTTGGGAGGACTTCAATGTCCAGCTGCTCTGCTGTGAGTGGGTGGGCAAGTTCAAATAAGGGAAGGAGGAAAAGGAAACCCATTTGGGTTTTGGGTGTAAGCCACATCCTCCAGTCCATCTGGACCAGCAATAAAGCTGATGTTTTAATCTCTGCTTGTCTCCTGTGACTATTTGCAATTGGACCAGAACTTGGAGAAATTAAGTGTGTGATAAACTAGCTCCCACAAACCCCAACATCTGTTGAATACTTAGCCCCAGGGGGAAAAGCCATGGTTAGATAAAATTGGTGCCTGAAAATTCTGATAAATGTTAGATAGTACTTTTTTTTTGAGACTAGGTCTTGCTATGTTGCCCAGGGTACCGCAGACTCAAGTTGCCCGGGGTACTGTGAACTCAAGTGATCCCCAGCCTCAGCCTCCCAGGTAGCTGGGATTACAGGTGCCCGCCAGCTTTTTCGAGACCAAGTCTACACTATGTTTCCTAGGTAGTCTCGAACCTGTAAACTCAAATGATCCCAAGCCTCCTGCATCCCAGCACTTGGACAACAGACATGTGCCACCATACCCAGCTAGTACTTTTCTTGATTTGGTTATATGTTCTTGAACTCACTGTAAAATGTTGTTGTTGTTGTTTTTATAGGTAAGAGTCTGAATTGAGGGAGATGAGGCTCTTGTCTTGGTTATCACTGACCTGTTCTGTGACTTGGTTTCAATTTTACTCGCTATAAAATGAGTGAGATAGACTCAGTGATCAGTAAGGGACATCCAAAGCATTGATTTTTCCCATTCGTTCAATATATTTTGTCACTACTACATGTTGAGAGCTATGCCAGAGGCTGTACAATCTATGTATAATATTTTATACATATTTATCGCGCAAAATAAATATGGTTTCACCAATCTGGAGTTCAGAGTCTAGTAGCAGAGATAGATATTAAATTAACACAGAAATGAATGTATCATTACAATACAAATTCAGTAGTGTAATTCAACATTGCAATTCCAATCAATAAAATTTCAGTAAACGGAGTGATTGAATTGTGTGCGATCTGTCTGCTAGTTCTCATGTAGCCACATTCAGGGAAAACCCTGCTGGTGGATTCAACAGCCACTGGAGGTTCTGCCAGGGCCCTGCAGCCATGTCAGAATCAGAACTACAGTGCTCAGGAGAACATAACAAAGAAACTTCCAAAGGACTGGCCTTTGGGGTGGAAAAAAAAATCGAGCATTTAACAAAAGTTACAAATTAGGGCCAGGAATGATGGTGCATGCCTGTAAGTGGCAGTGTAGGAAGCCACGGCCAGGGCCAGGGATCGCAGTTCAAGTTCTGCTGGGGGCACGTAGGGAGATCTATATCCAAAAAAATATAGCTGGGTGTGGTGGTGCATGCCTGTAATTCCAGCTACCTGGGAATCTGAGTCTGGGGATTGCTTGAGTCAGTGGTACCCCAGGCAATGTGAGCCTGTGGTTCCATAGGCAAAAATAACGAGACCTAATCTCAAAAAAAAAAAGTTGCAAATTAATAACATGCTTGTTAAAAAAATTAAGCAATATGGAAAAAATAAATAAAAAATAAAAAACAATCTTTCCCTTTCTATCTCCAAGCTCACTTGGAAGTAAGAACAAGGGCAAAGGCTCATCGTCCAGCAAGCTGCACACTTAATTATAGGCTCTCGCAAGCCATGCACTGATTTCTAGCTTATCCATCCCTCTGGTTATGGGTTGAATTGTGTCCCCCCAAAGTAGATAATGGAGCCCTGATCTCTGTTATCTGTGCATGGGATCTTTTTGGGAAATAGAATCATTGTAAATTTGTAATAGAGTTCAGATGAGTCCAGAATTGATAGGGAGCCCTGAGCCAACAGGACGGGTATCCTAAGAGAAGACAAAAGACATAGGGAGAATGGAAGAGACAGAGATGGTGCCATGCACCCTCAAGCCAGTCAACACTAAGGATGGCAGCCAGTGCTGGGAACTGGGAAGGGGCAAGGAGGGGTTCTCTGCAGCCTCTCAGAGGGAGCACTGGCCAGCCCATACCTTGAGTTCTAATTTTCAGTCTCCAGAACTGACATAATCAATGTTTGTTATTTTAAACCACTAGATTGTGGTTGCAGCACATCTAGGACATGGATACACTCTTCTTAAAGGATATTTAGGTTACTTGTAATGCTGACCTACTATGTTATATAGTAACTGCCACCATTGGCTGGGGTCTGGCCTGTTAGGGCATTCTAGGATTTATTCTTCTTCCCAGAAATTCCTTGGAACTTAAATGGACACTGGCCTTGATCCTCCAGACTCAATTCAAGACTTGGTAGGATTGCCAGGTAAAACACAGTTGTTATGTCACATCTGGGACTTAGGTATTCGAAAGCACTACTGGTTGCTTACCTGAAATCCAAAACTAACGGTACATTCGTGTTTTTATTTTCTAAATCTTGCAACCCTCAACCTTGGGTTTCTCAGCTACAGTCCTAAACATGGGCGGTGGGCAGCCCATGCCAGGCTGGGGGCACTCCAAGCTCCGGGTTTCTGCTCTATGACTCCAGAGGGACTGGAAGAGCTTGCTACTGCTGGATCCCAGACTCTTGACTGAGCATGGGATTGTTCTTCATGGATCCTGGGTGTTCTGTAGCCCTCGTCTCCCCTGGAGCCCAGATGAGTCTCTCTTCTGCTCCTACCAGGAACAGTGTTCTCTCCCTAGCCCCTGCCCCTTTACTCTAAGGTTCACGTCCACCTCCCTCCAGCCCTCTTCTCCCTCCCATTCATGCCCACTGACTTGGACACAACAGAGGTGGTCCTGGCTTGGGAACTAACTAAACCATTTGAGGTGTGTCGAGGGAGACTGAGTGAAGGCCTGCAATAGCCTGCAATAGCTGAGAGCTGAGAGCCAAGAGCTGGGTCTCCCAAGTTGGCCCTGTTTTAAACATCTGTTGGAGTCTTGCACCTGAATCAGAAACCTCCAGGGTGGCCACCTGCCTGATCTAGAGGCTCAGGAAGATTTTTGCAAGGCATCATTTGGTGAGAGGCCTGGAGGGCAGGACAGGCTTGGGGAGAGGAAATGCAGGGAGGAGGAGTGTGTCTGGACTATGAGGAGTCAAGCACAAAGGAGGCAGCATGAGCTGAACCCAGAGAAAGGAGGAGGCACATCTGGCCAGGCCTTGTTGGGCTGGTTAAGGAAAAACAAAGCAAAGCAAAACAAACCAAACCCGTGAGATTGCCCTTGGGGCAGAGACCTTTTGAGCTTTCTCTAAGCTGGAGCCTCTGGTGGCTTCCCTCCTCTGACACTGGCTTCTGGAAGCGTCTCTGTTGCCCCTCTCTTCGCATAGCTCCCCTGTGCCTCTAGTCAGACCAGCGACTTGCTGGCCAGCCCACCAGGGCTTTCTAAGTCTGAGGGGATCAGATGTGGCCACTAGCCTCACACTGGCAGAGGGTAAGGACTGTAGCTTGTGAGAAATGGGTGTGGGAGTTCACTGACCGATTTAGAAAATGTCCATGGTAGACGAGCAACGTTCAGAAATACGGTTTTTGTTTTCGAGAAGACGCTGCAAATGTTCGAGTGTGCGGTAGGCACACCACACATCCCTGTGTGGGGCCCACCCTCGCAGTGTGGGCTGCACCCCCAACTTGCTGCTAATGAATAAAATATGGCAAACATGAGAGCATGTCGCTTCTGAGATGAGGCTAGTGAATACGGTGACTTCCACCTTGCTCCCACCCACTCGGGCCCACACTCCAAGAAACGGGGGTGGTCTCCTGCCGACGGGCAGTAAAGGAACCGGGTCTGCAGTCCTCTCAAAAGGGAATTCTCCAGTGTCCGCGTGATTGAGCTCAGAAGGGGCTTCTTCCCCAGCCGAGAGGGACCCCAGCCCTAGACTGCACTATGGTGACAGCCTGTGGGACCCCTGCAGGTAAAGGACTCAGCTAGGCTGGGCCTGTAGACACATAGCTTCCAGAAGTGACAAGAGAGGAAAATGAGGCCGGGCATGGTGGTGCATGCCTGTAAGTGGCAGCTGCAGCCAGGGCCAGGGATCGCGGTTCAAGTCCCGCTGGGGGCACTTAGCAAGACCTAGTCTCCAAAAAATGGCTGGGCATGGTGGCGCGCACCTGTTAATCCCAGCTACCTGGGAAGCTGAGGCTGGGGATTGCTTGAGTCTGTGGTACCCTGGGCAACGAGAGCCTGCGGTTCCACGGGCAAAAATAGTGAGACCTAGTCTCAAAAAAAAAAAAAAAAAAAAAAAAAAAAAAAAAAAAAAAAAAAAAAAAAAAAGAGGAAAATGTATGAAAGACATTACATTTTAGGGTTATTTGCAGCCACAGATAACTCACATGAAGAGTCATTTGGGAAAGACTGGCAACCCCATCACCATCCTGACACAAATATTCACATCAGTTGAATTGTTGCTAATTTTGAAGTCTTTCCTTATTAAGACAGGGAAGCTAGCACCCCTCAGACTCCTGGGTCTAGAATTGAATATGAGAATTGTGTTATTTAATAACCAATACAAGCCGGGTGTGTGGCACATGCCTAAAGTCCAAGAGCTGGGAGGCAAGGGGCCTGGGGTCACTTGAGTCCGCGGGTTTGAGACTATCCTGGCAACATAGCGAGCCCTGGGTCTCAAAAAAGCAACCAGACGCAGTGGCAGGCACCTGTAATCCCAGCTACCTGGGAGACTGAGGCTGGGGATTGCTTCAGTCTGTGGAATCAGGACTACCCCAGGCAACATAGCAAAACCTAGTCTCAAAAAACAAAAACAAAAACAAAACAAACAAACAAACAAACAAACAAACAAAAAAACAGTACAGTATAGAGGCAAACATCCCAATGATCAGTACTCTCAACCACTCTCAAAAAACATACAGACTGTTAGGAACGAGGACTCAGAAACTCAAAATGCGGGAATCGAATCATTTAGCAAGAGATTGTTGTTGGCATCTGAGTTTCTCTTCCATTTCTCTGGGGCAGTGGAGGCAACAAATCTGTTTGGAACGTGAGCAGAGATTTTGCTCTGATAAACATGGGTTCAATCAGCCAGTTTGGCGGGAGTGTGGTGGGGATACTTTGTGGGACAAGTGTGCTCCGTTCCCATCATAGGCAACCAGCTGTGGTTTTCCAGGCTTGATTGCCCATTGTGTTGATGTCCTAGTTTTCTAAACCACTTCCCTAGTCCGGTTCCCAGTTTTTGACCTTTAAAGAAAGGCTTCAGTGCACACATTCTGTGCCGATAACACTTGGCTTCCGTTTGAATTATTTCCTTGGAATAAATTCCCAGCAATGAGATTACTGGTCAGAGGAAGAACAGCAATTTACGGTATTACTAGGAGTTGCTTGTGTGCGTTCAATGGAGTCGTGCCAGTTTGACATCAGTTTACAGGTGTGAGGGGGGAGCTTCAGGACCACAAGCTACTCATTCTTAGGAGATTAGCTTCTGGGATCTTCAAAAACTCCCAGACAGGGTTTGGAGACATGAACTGATATCCGTTTGGGCTGAGAGTAGGTGTGGTGTGTAAGGGCAAGGGGGCAGAGTGAGTACTTAACAGCACTAGTAAGCTATGGGCAATAGGTCTGGAGTTAATCTGTTAATACTGGCTTTGTTAATCTTTCTGACAGCAGTCCTGGCCTCTATAAAAGGGGAACTCTGGTGATGTGGAACCTCAGGGAGGAGAGAGGAGGATTAAATGTGTTGTTGCTGCTTGAGTGATTCCATCAGCACATGCACTAGCATGTGTTCAACTTTGAATGAAAATGACTATTATTATTATTTTTTATGTTGAAAAATAGTATATTCAGAATTAGCCAGTTGGACTCAGTTTAGATGATCCTAATTTTGTTGGCAACATTCAAAGCATCGTAGTCAGGAGGCAGTCAAACATACACCTTCTCTCCATCAGGTCAGATCAGGGTATTGACCTTGGCCACATCCATGTCATAGAGCTTCTTCAGAACCTGTTTGATCTGGTGTTTGTTTGCCTTGACATGCACAATGAAAACAAGTGTATTGTTGTCTTCTGTTTTCTTCATGGCTGACTCAGTGGTCAGGGGAAACTTGATAATGGCATCGTGGTTAAGTTTTTTTTTCCTGGGAACGCTCTTCCGAGGACATTTGGGTTGACTTCGGAGTTGCAGTGTCTCCGAAAAGTAGGTGAAGTGCGGATTTTCTGTTTCTTATGACTGGACGCCCGTCAGTACAGCTTTCTTGGCTTTCAAAGCTTTTGCTTTGACCTCAGCTTTGGGAGGGGCTTCCTTCTTTACTTTTGGGTCCATCTTTGTGAAAAAGGACTATTTCTATTATTTAGTGACAGAGCCTCACTTTCCACCTCAGTCTGGTTTCTTTGGAGACTGACCATCTTCTTGCTCTGTATTTCAGCAGGACACCCCATGCAGGCACCCCAGTTTTTCCAGTGGGTGTTCTTGTTTCTCTTAAGACAAATTAGTCATCTTGCCTTTGAGACTTGGTGTCCAGTGGTCTCTGGATGCCCCCTTGTGGTGGCCAGATGGCTGGTTCTTGCTCTTCCAGAGTTAAAGGAGAAAACTAGGTCTGCGTCTGTGAAGAACCAGGGGTGTGTGTGTGTCGGGGAGAGCACAGTTTCTGCAGATAAAACAGGAAATAGCTCATCATGGCATCCTCCCTGCTGGCTAGGAAGGGGGTAGGTCTCCCACATAGACACAGATGGAGTTACATGTGCTGCTGTGGTTGCGCCTATATGTACATGTATGCACATAGTTAGCACTGCTGTTGTCAGTGGGCCCAAGGGTTCCACTGAGACTATATTGTTTGAGAAAGAGCAGCGCTGTGGTGGATGTGAAGCCATGACAATGTATGAAAACATGTGTGATCATTTGGTTTAAGCTTTCATTCCCTCAGACATTCTATTCCAGGTATATCAGGTTTCCTAAGTTCTGGAGAGGGAGCCAGAATCTGGTTTTTTTTTTTTTTTTCCTTTTTCTTTCTTTTTTTATAGAGACTATGTCTTGTTATGTTGCCTGGGGTAGTCCCAAACCTGTGAACTCAAGTGATCCCTAGTATCAGCCTCCCTGGTAGCTGGGATTACAGGCATGTGCCACTGTGCCTGGCGTAGAATCTGTTTCTGCCCTCTTCCCATCTAGTGGGTGAAATAGCACAGGTGAGTGGTAGAGGTGTCATGAGGAGGGATGGGAGGCTGCCTGGAGGAGGTGACACCTAAGTGGTACCCTGAAACTATGGGTGCTCTAGCAGCTTCCATCTTGGGGCAGAGGAACTAAGCAAGTCACTCTGGGAGGGTTTTCGAGGTACAGGCTTTAAGTTCAGCTCCAGTGAGCAAGTCTTTTTCCTTGGGCTCATTTCCTCTTGTATTAAGCAGGATGCTTGTTCATGATATTTGCAGTTTCTATGGACTTTGATGTTTTCTGATTTTTCATTCCTCAGTCTAAGGAATTTTCTTATGCTATATTCTACTCCCTTCCTTGAAAGAATGAAAGCAAGAATGAGGGATGGCTAGCACGTGAGCGCGTGTGTGCGCGCGTGTGTGCACGCGCGCACACACCCACACCCACACGTACTTGCTCTCATTTATTTTCATGCCAGCTCTGCTGGAAACCCCCGGCTGTCTCCTGGGTGAGTGGTCACCTGCAAGGTGGGGGTAGGACGGGGGGGTAGGGGGAGGATGAGGTCAGGGGACCTGTTAGAATGAAGGATGGAGGTGAGTGCACAATCAGCAGACCCAGCTCCTTTCACACTGGCCAGGTCACTGACTCAGTTTCCCAGAATCTGCTTCCAGAATAACAAAGTACATTCCCAGCAGGCAGGGTTTCTGTGATGATTCAAGTTCACTGACACGGAGAGCTAACTCTGTAAGCAGGTGCTCAGAAAATGGCAACTGAAAGCTAGACTTAAAAATATTAGGCAAGATCAGACATATTCTCTGTGGGAGGGAAAGGACAAGTAGACCACCCTCCCCTTTCCAGGGGCAGGATCTGTGGATGTGATATGGGGGCGCCTACCCTCCTGGGTGCCACAGACTTGATATATACATAGACTTGCAGATTTTACAGAGAACTGAATAGCACCTTGATTAGTATACCTGCCTGACAGGACTTCCCCCTCCCCCCCAGGAGTTCTCTTGGTGGGAAGACGGTATAAAGAGGCTCGAGGAACGAAGAAGGGCATCAGCCATTTTGAGATCAGCCATTTTTGGGAACACTGCTTCTTGGGTTAGCATTCTGGAGAGAAGGACAATGTAGTCCAGGTTAGATGGCTGATGCTGGCAACCTGGCCATGGGCCCAAGCCTGTGGACTCACGGCTTTAGCATGGATAAGCTGAGAGAGTGTGTGTTAAAGTCAGCCTGAGGAGGCTTTGATGAATCTGTATTGGTTCCTGTTCTTCAGAGTTTCTTTCTACCACCTGAAGTGAAGGGGACACAGCAAGGAGCAGAGAGTAGCATCTTCGTCTACATGCTTGAATGGAGCATGCCAAGGAGAAGGAAGGATGTTTGTTTGGAGCATGCTGTGATGAACTCTGATTAACTGGACATTGGTGAGATGATCAGGACTAAGAGACTGGGGTTTCTGGACTGTGTTGAAATGATCGGAGTTTTTCTAATATATTTATTTTTGTAGTAATTAGGAAATCACTTTGTTAGAAATAAATAGTACTTTTTAAATTAATTAAAACTCTGTTCTGGCTTTGAAAATAATAGCAAGGGGGCTGCGGATGACAAGAACACACAAATTTGAATGTCTTTAGGCTTCATGAGTTGTGAAAGTTACATTGAGGCCAAGTAGCTGTGAGTTCAAAATGCAGTTCTAACATTTTTTTCCTTCCTGCCATTGGACTGGTAAGAGAAGCTGGTAGCTTGTATTTGCATAACAAAAAGAAAGGTAGTCACTGTAAATACAAAGTAACTGCTTTAAGTCTACTTTTCAGGGAGAAGCTAGAAAAGAGGATTTTTCAGTTATTGGTTATAGCTAAAGAGTCTCTCTTTCTTTTCCACCCGATAACAGATGGAGACCAGACAGGAACTCAGCTCCCTATAGTTGCCTCTACTCTCTGGCTCCAGTGAGAATCAGGGGATGAGCTGAGTGGCTCTGACTGGATCCTCAAACTTCAGTTCCCTCATCTGTAAAATAGGAACTTCACAGTAGGCCCTTGTGGAAGTGCTGGGTGGGGCCATTGGGACCTCAGATGCCAGAGCACTTACCATGGTTCCTGGATTGCAGTCAGTGCTCAGTGCACCAGAAGCTGCTCTATGCCAGGTGGGCCACCTGGTGTGACAGTAGCCAGATGCACAGGCTCATATACAACCGCAGCTTGTTCCTGGCTCCTGTGCTGGTCTCAGAAAGTGCCAGGCTGGGAGTGGGGCTTCCAGGCTCATCCTGGTTGTTGACTTCCAGGCAGCGATGGGGGAGAGGGGACAAGGAGGGTAGCTTCAACTTCTCAACTGCCTGGGCCCAGAAGTGCCATTTCGGGTCTCTGGTCCTTGACTCAAACACATCTGCCTGCTTCTTTCTACAAAGCAGGCTACAAACAGTTACATTAACAATTGCCTTGAACTTGAACTCAACACACCTATGCTTGCTTCTCTCCCTAGGAAGCAGACTACAAACGGTTCATTAGCATTTTCACTGTTAATCTTCTATTGGTATGCAAAAATCAGCTACCAGCTTCTCTCTGCTTTCTTTCTCTCTTTCAGACCTAAAAAGAGACACTTTGCCGGGCACGGTGGCTCGTGCTTGTAAGCTTCAGCCTATGAAGCGGCCAGGGCTTAGGGATCCCGATTCGAGTCCCGCCTGGGGCCCGAGTCCCGCCTGGGGCCCGTAGCGAGACCTAGTTCCAAAAAAAATAGCTGGGCGTGGTGGTGCACGCCTGTCATCCCAGCTACCTGGGAAGCTGAGGCTGGGGATTGCTTGAGTCTGTGGTACCCCGGGCAACGAGAGCCTGCAGTTCCACGGGCAAAAATAGCAAGACCTAGTCTCAAAAAACAAACAAACAAACAAAAAAAAACAGTTTAAACTCTTGTGGGTTCTTTCCATCGTCCCCAGCCTTCTCAACCAAAATACCAAGTCAAAGCAAGACTATCAGTGCAGACTAATTTATTTCTAACAAAGTGATTTCCTAATTACTACAAAAGAAACATGTAAGTAAAACTCCGATTACTTTAACATTGTCCAAAACCATTCCCAGCATTGTCCAAAGTCCTTTCCCCAGACTGCATAAAAATGCTCAGTCTCTCAGTCCTGATTATCTCACCAAAATCAGCCAGTCAGAGTTCATCTCCAGATGCTTGAAGACATGTTCTTTTGGCTGCTCCTTTGGCATGCTCCTTCTTGTCTTCCACGCTGTCTTCTCTTTGTCATCTTCAGGTAGCAGGAACTTCATGGTACTGAACCCAACCAAGTTCATTTTCTTTTCAGGCCTGACTTTCACATGGCCTCTTCCAGACACAAGTCAAACGCAGCAAAACAAACTCCAGCATGGAGTTCAAATCTGCAAACTTCTTAGCTGCCTTTAGCACACATGTGGCTAGCCTGGGTCAGCCAGAGGTGGCTCCAGGCCTTGACCACACATGGCCAAGCTCACATGGCTCACATCTTTACTCTACAAAATGGCTGATTCCAATCTCTCCTCCATTGAATCTCTCTCTATTGGATCTCCATATTGGAATACCTCTCTTTGTTTCCACACCCTTTATATATCCTGATTTCCCACCTTCCAGGAACCACACCTGAACCATCCCACCTCTTCCTCCCCCCTTGTATCTTTCTGAAAGGAAATTACAATTAAGGTCATTCTCACATTTTAGCATATCTGTCCCTGAAATCTGCAATCTTAAACAAGAGACAATTGGGGGGGGGGAGGTAGCACCCTCTATCACTACTATCTAAAGTGAGGAGGACACTACAGCAAGGTGAAGACAGCATCACATCTTCGAGCACCTGCTTGGAAACTGGAGCACACCAAAGAAGAAGAAAGGATGTTCTGTGTGGAACACGTGTTAATGAATTCAGAATGATTGGACAACTGGTGAGGTCAACAGGACTAAGAGACTAAAGACTTTTGGACAATGTTGGGGTAATTAGGGTTTCTTATATGTTTCTTTCTGTAGTAAATAATTAGGAAATCATTTTGTTTGGCAATGTAGTTCTTTACACTGTTCTGGCTTTAAAATCTGTTCTGTCTTTAAAAGTGATGATAAGGGGGCTACAGATGATAAGAACCTGCAATTTTGTCTGGGAGAGAGACAGCTGACAAAAGCTGCTGGCAAGCAGCAGGGAAATTTGAATAACAAAGGTAGGAAGCCAGTGAAAATTCAAGGTGCTGCAGCCTTGAAGCTGTATTTAGGTAAAGCTGGAAAAGAGGATTTTTGGAGTTTTAACAGAGATAGAGTCTCTTACCACCTGATTTCAACGAGAAGAAAGAGTGGGAGATGGGGGAGGAGGAGGTGAGGAAGGAAAGAGAAACCCGGGTGGGGAGCAAAGTCTGGAGCTCACGGAGGAGATAGCGGAAGGAGCTGAGGGGAAGGTAGGGGAGGTTATCTGTGCACCCCCATCCTTCTCCCTAGGTGCTCCCAAGTCCTCTGGAGCCAGTTGTTACATGACAGTCTGCTTTCCTGGTAATCTGGCCCCTTGGGGTCCAGCCCTCCACACCCTCCACGCAGGGAAAGTTTTCATCTCTCCTTTCTACTTCTCCTTCCAGGAAGGTAGCAGATCCAGATGCTGGGGCCTGGGGACATTCGTGGCCGGCTGGCTGTTCCCCAATTTCTCAGAGCTCCTGGTGCATGCCTGATGCTTCCACCAGCCTTGGATGGAGAGGGGGCAGAGTCTGGCTCAAGAGCATCCCAAATTCCAGGGAATTTGAGTCTCCATTGGGGCAGTTCTCTTCCTATGAGGCAGGTGCCAGGCAGTGCCTCAAAGTGAAGCTGTGACCCCAATATGGGCAGTGTTATTTGCTGGGAAAATTTAGGCATGGCCATTACCTGTGTCTGAAAACTACAGAGATTAAGAATAGCCTAAGGCCGGGCATGGTGGCGCATGCCCATAAGCAATAGCTTATGGAGTCGCGGAGGGGACTGGGGATCATGGTTTGAGTCCTGCCCAGGGCAACACAGTGAGATCTAGTCCCCAAAAATATAGCTGGGTGTGGTGGCATGTGCCTGTAATCCTAGCTAACTGGGAAGCTGAGGCTGGGGATTGCTTGAATCCATGGTACCATGGGCAACAGTGAGCCTGCAGTTTCCGGGCAAAACAGCAGACCTAGTCTCAAAAAAAAAAAAAAGAAACAAAAACAAAAAGCCTAAAACCAGATAAGAGCATTGCCTTCTTTCACCTTGATGTTGTATATTTTAGCAGACTTGGTGAATGTGCTAATCTAGAGTCCTGGGGCTGTGTTTCCAAGACCCAGGTGGGGAAGGGGAGCTGGACTACCAGGGAAGAGTGTGATTGTGAATTGGGGCCTCTGGAGGGGAGGGAGAGCAAGAAAAAGATAAAAGGAAAAAGGTGCAGAGATTGATGATTAGACTTTTGGGAAGGAGAGCTGAGCAGAGAGTGGGATCCTGGAGACTGGCATCAGGCACAGAGGATTTGGTTTCAGGAGGAGAAGGACCCAGGAGCTGAGTCTTTTTGGGGCTTCCCTGGCCTTTGGGTCCCCTGAAGGTTGAGAGCTGTGTGCAGGCTGAAGAGCGGTGACCCTGATGAAGTTCTGAGCCACTGTACAATATGGATAGACCTGAGCTGAACCTCGTGCTGGTGGAATTCACCTGATGCTGACTGGAGTGACAGAGGATCAAAAGACAAGGATGTAACCTGGCGGTTTCAGACTGAAGTACACTAAGACTGAGGTAAACCCCATGCAGCTCCCTGAGGAGCAGAAGTGGGGTTCTATTCCATTTGGAACTTTGTGAGGGTGTGGACTATTAGACTCTTTTAGTTTGTTTTTCCCTTATCTGTAAATAAACCTCTATGTTTACCCTTATTACTAAAGCTTGGTCTTTGGGCAGCTGCTTGCACACAGGTGGGAGAACCCTCAGGAAAAATAATTAAGAAGGGGGAATTCCCTTACTCCAGGTATAAAAAGTGCTATGGAGGAACAGAGCGGACTGTGCGGTAAAGCAGGAAAATCCCTCCAGTTTACTTATCACTGTTCAATCAGCACCAGTCCCCTAAATACTGGGATTGGTGTGGGTGGTGGCAGCGGGGAGGATCGGTGGAGCCTGGAGAGATGCTTTCTTGGGCCCTGGCCCCTCCCTCCCCAGGACAAGCTGACTCCTTCATGGTCTTCCCGCTGAATGCTGGATGAGGACCCCGGGTCTGCACCTTCTGGCCATGTTACAGTGAGCATTTGAGGGTGACAGACCTGGAATTGGAATGCAAGGGGATGGGAAGATGTTGGGTCCTTGAGCTCCATATCCAGGTGGGCACAGCTGCTGGGAGCAGGAAAGGGGCAGCTCTGCACATCACAGGCAGGTGCCCTGCGAGTTGTCTTGGCCCTTCTGTTACCCTTTTCTGGGAGGAGAGTGGGGAGAACCTTTGGGATGGAGGCTCTTTTGCCAATTTCCCCCTAAAAGTCCATGGGGAGGGACATGTTTGAG
The DNA here is from genome assembly GCA_004024945.1 of Uropsilus gracilis. Classification (NCBI taxonomy): domain Eukaryota; kingdom Metazoa; phylum Chordata; class Mammalia; order Eulipotyphla; family Talpidae; genus Uropsilus; species Uropsilus gracilis. The sequence goes on from PVHY01006306.1 coordinate 57,528, forward strand.
CTGCCCATCTCTTTGGGCTGGTCTTGGGGTGAGAACCAGCAGAGACACTTCTCTAGACCTGGCAGGTGGTGGGGCCTGGTAGTTCTCGATTCTAACCTGGCTCTGCCACTTACTAGCTGGGGGAGCTGTGCCCATAGGAACCCCTTCCAACCTCAGTTTCACTGTGAAAGGGGAATCCCAACCACGCCAGCTCCCAGGGTGGTGAGACTGAGTGAGCTGCTACCACTCTATTAGCAGTGACCAGCACATACCAGGAGCCCCTTAAATATCTGTCTTCCTTTTGCCAGGTGTAGACTGTTTTCCTGGACACAGTGGCCTGCACTTAATTTTCCAGATGTATCTTGATGGCGAGTAGCCAGTTCATGCATGTTTGTATCCTTCCAGTGCCTCCTCCTTTTTCTGGGCTGCTTCTCCCACCCAGTTTCTGTCACATGTTGTTTCTTCTCTCTTTTGTAGTTTGGTCTCTGGTATTGGGAGCCTTTCTCCCAGCCTATGTCCACATGTAAAGTTCTTGATCAGGATAGGCACTGACCCAGAAAAGAAAAGGGAAAATCCAATGGACGAAGAATTGACTAATAACTGGCAATGAAAGAAATGATGGCGTGGGCAGGGCACGGTGGCGTGTACCTGTAAGCGGCAGCCTAGGAAGCTGTGGTGGGGACCAGGGATGGCAGTTCGAGTGCCGCCTGAGGCAATGTAGCGAGACCTAGTTCCAAAAAAATAGCTGGGTATGGTGGCGCACACCTGTAATTCCAGCTACCTGGGAAGCTGAGGCTGGGGATCGCTTGAGTCCGTGATACCTTGGGCAACGTGAGCCTGCGGTTCCACAGGCAAAAATAGCGAGACCTAGTCTTGAACAAAACAAAACAAAACAAAAAAGATGGCGTGACCAGAGAGGGGGGTGGGGGGAGGGAAGAGGGGAGGAATACCCAAAAGGCAAGAAAAAAAATGTAAACAATGTTATATAACAATACTTAAAAAAAAAAACAAAACAAAAAACAAAAAACCAATCTTCCTCTCTCCTCTTTCCGTCCTTTGAGTGGACTGTGATGGCTTCCTTTGAGGTGAAGTTCTGAGAGGGCTCCTGCCGGGTGATGGAAGCACAGAACCCCTTGAACTCTCAGAGTAGAAGGAGGGGGAAGAGCAGGAAACTGGTCGTCCACCTCTAACTGGTCGTCGCACCTCTAGGCACAGGCCTCTAGGTGCAGGCTCCTCGCACACCCCTGCCCCAGGAGGGAGGAGGTGTGGAATCCAACTGGACCTCTGCTTCCCCTTCCCAAGGCCAGCATTTCCTATCACAACTTCACAGTCCAGATGTCCTGTCCCATTCTCTGCCAGCCAATTGGAAAAGAACCAGTAGCTAATTCACAGGAAGATGTTAACAGCAATAAAAGAATCAATGATATTCACACCCTTGGGTGTTGATAGCTGTTAATGGCTTTTCCCAGTCAGACGGCCTTCTTGACAACACAGCTTCCCTCCCTGAAGGGCTGGGGCTCAGCTGGGGTGCTGACTGCCTGCTGGGAGTGGTAGCCCAAGTTTTGACTCAAATCTGGAGCTGGAGAGTCAAAGGAGAGCTTCCGGAACAAGGCTGACTCTGTGTGTATGTGTGTGTGTGTGTGTGTGTGTGTGTGTTGGGGGGATACTGGAGCACATTGGAGCACAGATCAGCTATTAGATACTGGGGGTGGGGTGGGGGAGGGCAGCTGGCCTTGAGTTCAGGTCAGATGAGAGTGAGAGCTGGCACTGCCCACCACTGTCCCCAAAGGGCAAAGGCTGGGAAGTGGAGAGGAGCTGCAGCGGGAGGCAGAAGGGGCTTCCTCCTGCCCATCTTCAGGGTCGTCTGACTGAGGGGCCTGGGCAGTGGTGATGGGGTGGGCATGGCTGGGCAACCTTTTGGGCAGAATATAGCCCCTGGGAAGCAGAGGTTGAGCCTGGTGTGCTTCCAGTGGGGGAACAGTCTTTGTCTTTTTTTTGAGACTAGGTTTCACCATTTTGCCTGGGGAACTGCAGGCTCACGTTGCCTGGGGTACCACAGACTCAAGAAATCCCCAACCTCAGCTTCCCAAGTAGCTGGAATTACAGGAGCGCACAACCACGCCCAGCTGTTTTTTGAGACTAGGTCTCACTATGTTGCCCTGGGTGGGTCATGAACCTGCAGACTCAAGCAATTCCTAGTCACAGCGCTCTAGGCTGTGCTTAAAGGCACTCACCACCATGCCCGGCTCTTTTTTATTTTTTTGAAACTGATTGCACACACACACACACACACACTCACGTGCACACACACACACACATATATTTACATCATTGTCTACCCCCAGGTTCTCCCACCACCTTATCACCTGTGGCCATCTTAATCTCTTGTGCCCAGCTCTCCCCCTGTTTTACCCTCTTCCCCCTCTCTCGCTCTATGCTTCAGTTCTGTTGGCAGTTTTAAGTTTTCCTTGTCCATTTGTTTGTTTTCCCTGTATCCCTCATCTAAGTGAGACTGTCCAGTATTTCTTCTTTTCTTTCTGGCTTATCTCTGCTAAAATGATTCCTTCTAGCTCCATCCATGTTGCTGCAAATGATGTAAGTTTGTCTTTTCTGATTGATGAATAATATTTCATTGTGCACATATATCATAACTTTCTGACCACTCATCTGTTTTGGGGCATTTGACTTGTGTCCATATCCCGAGCAGCGCCTTTTAACCCCGCTGGACTAGCAATCAACTGGCCTCGTCAGAAGGCAAATTCTGAATCCCTGGGTCTGGGGTTCAAGCATCAGCATTGCTTATAAGCTCCCAGGGCTGTGAGTGCTGTCCAGTGGATGAACAGTAGCAGAGAACTGAGGGTCCTCCAGGCCTCAGGCGTGGCCCCAGGGAGTGGGCCTGTGACCTCCAGCATCCAGTCTGGCTTGGACTCTATGTGTGTCTAAGACCTTGGGTTGGTGGGTGGTCAGAGGACCCAGTCGGTCCTCTCTGGTGCACCTGCAGGTGCTGTCTTAGGTGGACAGTAGGAGGTGGCCACCCCTTACCAGCTACGGTACACTTAGCATGAAGAGACCTCATGGAGTGGTGGAATCTGACCCCAAGATATTTCTGTGGTCAGGCAGGGTTTGGAGAAAATGCGGAATGGGAGGTCATTTATTTGTTTGGCAAACATTTCCACCCCACACCTCTCAAGCCCTTTTGGAGGCTGAGGGTCCTATTTATCCCTTCTTGGTGCCAAACGCAGTGCCAGCCAGAGCCCAAGGACCACTGGGGGCCTGGGACCCATCTGCTGGAGTCTCCCCCAAGCAGACACTTTGCAGAAACCAAGACTGCATTAGATGCTGTGGCCGAGCTGGGGAGGTGGCCGCGGTGGCCAGGCCCACACAGGAGGCTCCGGGAAGCCAGGCCTCCTGGCAGGTAAACACTGGCAGCCTCTCCCTCTCTCAGGGCTGGATTCCTGCCGAGGAGACGGAGAAAGTTTCCACTGTGCATGTGAGTGTGTGTGCGCCGCCCACGTGGAAGTGCCCTGTTATCTTTCCCTTTTTGCAGAAAATCAGGTCAGTGGTTTGACTGTTGTTAACCGCACGGACCATGAGGAGGTGGCCCCAGCTGCAGTGGCCTCCCAGCGCTGCCAGCCTATAGAGGGCAGGAGGGCAGAAAGGCTCGAGCCTGGGGCCATCGGGTCTCCAGGTCTTGGCTCCCCAGGCCATGGTGTCCAGTGGCTGTCAATCTGGGGGAGGAAAGATGGCCACATCCTGTTTCCCTGTCAGCATTCCTCTACTACAGGTTCGATGCCTCCCCTGGAGGACTCGGGGAATTGGGCTTGAAGGAAAGCAGATGCCCCGTCTTGTGGCTGAGGGATGTCCGGGTTAGGTGGGGTGGGGTGGAACTCTCCCCACAGGTAACAACAACAAGGCTCCAGGCGGCAAGCACTTTCTCAGCCATTTCCTCACCTCACCCACAGCACCCTTGGAAGCCAAAGAGGGTGTTATTGTTATGCTGATGCGAAAGTAAGGTCAAGGACCTCATTCATAGACCTTCAGACACCACTGTTTTTGGAGCCCCTGGAACAAGCTCCCCCAGAGGTTGCAAAGGGACATTTCCCTAGTGCCTTTGTGGGGTGGCAGGAGGTAGAGTCAGGGGATTCTAAGGGGCTGAACTGAGTTGTTGGGCATACACTCTCAAGGCCAAGGCCAAGGCTGGCCACAGGTTCTGGTTGGGCTGTGGTCATCTCAAAGCCTGGCTGGGGGGAGGGCGTGCCTCTGTAGGCCCTAGACCTGATTATGAGAGACAGAGAGTGGAGCCTCTTTTGGCTGAGGTGGTGCCTCCGCCTTTAAATTAACCTTCTCTCTGCCTGAGTGTCTGGTCTGTTTCCTCCTAGAGCTCAGACAATAGACACTGAGGCTCCAACCCTGAGAGCACAACCTCCCACCCCCCCTGCAGCTAGAAATCATCTGTTACCCATCTGTCCAGGCTGCCAGACAAGACCTTTTCCTTCCCTCCCACTTCTTACTGGAATTGAGCCCTTGTCCATTTCCCCACCCCCAGGCCTCCCTCTGGGGGGTTCAAGGACTCATCTCTAGCTCTGCTGGGCACTCCCGTTGAAGGGAAACAGGTAGGTGGGGGCTGGTGCCCAGTCTCTGGAGACCCTGGGGACCCCAGCCACGACCTGGTGGGGTCAGCTGGGTGGCCCTGGCAGCAGCCGACCGGAGGACAGCTCGAGGCCAGGCTGTGATGCTGTTGCTGACGTAGTGCAGACTGTGCTGGAACTTACAGCGCCTGGGAAGGAAAAACAATCTAGGATTTCAGTTCCCATGGAAACGGCATCCATTTGTAGGAGCAGTCAGAACCTGGACCCTGCGCCTGGGGGTGAGGGTGGCTGCCTGGGGATGAGGTCCTCTGTTCACTGTCAGGGTCTCTCCCAGAACAGCTTGTGTGAGAGGCCCCTTACTTTCAGTCCTGACTCATCTGCAAAGGCGGGTTTCAGGCTTGAGTCAGGGCGTGGGAGGACCCTGGTTCAGGAGCCTTGTATGTATTACAAAGACCTTCTTGGCTTATGTCCCAGGCGCTGGACTGTACCTGTTGAGTCTGGAACCTGAGGCCTTCCTGGAAGAAGCTGTGGTCAAAAAGGGGTGCCCTGGAGACCCACAGGGGCCTCATGGTAGAGAGCACAGGGGTGCAGTAAGGCCACTCGCCACGCTCTGCAGCCAGCTTAAGTGACTTCTGTTCTCCGGTGTCAGGGTGTTAATTCCTCCATCCCATGGGGAGAACGCTCCCTGAGAGTGAGGCAGGCCCTCCCCAGTGGGGACTATCCCAGCCACTGTCATCACCTTCCCCAAAGACTGTGTCCAGGCTAGAGGCCATCCGGTCATGTCACCACCCAGTTAGGGGTCACTAAGCAAGTCAATCAGTTTTTCTTTCCATGACTCTTCACAGGTAGAATGCGCTCCTACATCTACTATCCCACCGAACGTCACTCTCCCAGCAGCTGTAAGAAAGGTGTGGGGACAGCACTGTGCCTGTTTGTAGATGGGAAACTGAGGCTGGGGCGATAGCACCCTTGTCAAGCTTACACAGATGGTGAATGCTGAAGCCAGTCTGGGACTTGGGCACCTGGGGAGTGGAACCACCCACCTGGCGAGTGGACCCACTGTGTGTGGGGATGGGGCTGGAGAGGAGCGTCCTTGCGTGCCTGGTCTGCTGGGGCTGCGTTCAGAAAGCCCACACGCAAGTCATTTCACGACAGCGCTTCATTTTCCATTTTCCTTCTTAGTAAATTGATGGAGTGTTCATGCTGGCAGCTGGGGGGTGCAGGGGGCGAGTGTGTTTGTGGCTTCATGGGTTCTCAGCCCTTGTAAGAATTTCAGTAAAATGAAGGTTCTTGGGAATGTCTGTTTCTCTCTGCACTGTGGGTGATGGTAAGAAGACAAGACACCCCTCACAGCCGACCTCTTTTCCAACTGACTCCATATATCTGCCCCACCTAACAGATGCTGGGCCTCACGGGAGGGTAGAACCTGGAACAATTTTCAATAGGGAAGGTGAGGGTTGGGGATGGAAAACAGAGGAAGAAGAAAAAGTCCCAGGTTGTGGGGGGGTTCAGCTTGACTTGAGGGAGCACAGTGAGATCAAGAGGAGCCTGGGACACTGAAGATGCCTGAAGAAATGGTGGCATGCACACGTTTGCATCAGGCTGGGAAGTGAGGGGAGGAACAGATGGGAAATAAACATATCTGAGTGTCTGCGTGGAGGAGACCTGGGGTTCCTGAACCAGGGATCAGAGGACAAGCCCTGACGAAGAGATGGTGCAGAATGCTGGGGAGAGTCCAGGGGGCGGATGCAGTCTGTGCACACCCCAGGCCTGGATGCACACCATCATCCCCACCCTGGGGGTAGGGGCCGAGGCTGGAAATCACGTGGCTTGCCCAGGTCACATAGCTATTTGAGGCGGGAGTCTGTGTGGCCACCTCCTGGGCTGTGCTCACCACAGAGGGCAGGGACATTACTTGACTTCCTTGGGTCCAAGACCTTCTCAACTCTAGAGACCGCGGTCAGCTGACTTACCTGGACGCCCAACTGCAATTCCTTGGGTTTTTTTTTTTTTTTTTTTTGAGACTAGGTGTTGCTATTTTTCCTGGGGAACCGCAGGCTCATGTTGCCCAGGGTACCACGGACTCAAGCAATCCCTAGCCTCAGCCTCCCAGATAGCTGGGATTACAGGCGTGCACCAGCACGCCCAGCTATTTTTTGGGAGTAGGTCTCACTATGTTGCCCTGGGCAGGTCTCGAACAAGCAATTCCTAGTCCGTAGGCTGCGATTAAAGGCACATGCCACTGTGCCCAGCTCCTCTTCAGGTTCTTTTTTCCTGTCCCTCTCCCCATCCACACTGTGCCCTGTCCCTTTCTACCAGCCGCTGCCCTTCCAAAGTTCTCCCTCCCCTCTGCTCCCAGGCCCAGAGTGGAGTCAGTTGGAACTGTCAGAAACTCTGGGGATGGAGGCAGAGGTAGAGGAAATAAATCTATTTTCCCTCCAGGCTTCTACACTGGTGTTTTCCCTGCTGCCCCCACTGTTGGGCCAGTTAGGCTGTGTGTCTGTGGGTGACAGCAGGTGGGTGTCCGTGGACTGGGGTGTGCTGGGGCCCTTGCTGTATCTGTGTGGTGCATGAATGGGGCACAGAGTTGTTGGGGTACTTTGTCAGCTTAGTGTGAATGTCTGCACCGAGCATCTGTCCCAGCTGGATGGGCTGTAGAGCCTGAAAGGCTGAACCCCCAAGGAAACTCTGGGTCTTCTAAGTCCCTGAATGCAGAGCTTTAAGATGGGGACCCTGGAGGGTGGGGTCTTGAGAGGGTGGTTCCCTTTATGACAGTACAGATCTCAAGTCTGAGAAGTGGTGTCTTGCATGAGTGTGTATCTGTAAGTGTGTGTGTGTGTGCGTGTGTGTTTGTGTGGAGGTGGGGGGGGCTTGAAATCTGAACCCTCTCCTTACAACCCCCGGCTGCACCTGGCAGAGACTGGCACCCATCAAAGGAAAGGTGTGTTTTATTTTTGGCGCCTTTGCCTGTTCCCATAGTACCCCAGGAGGCTTTGTTTTACTGCCTTTGTTAGAAGTTTGACAAACACTTCCCTCCACCTGCTGCCATGGTAGCCTCACCAGAAACCACAGCTGGGGGTGGGGCCCCTTCCTCAGCCCCTCACCCACGCGGCCTGCACCCTTCCAGGACTAGTGTGCCTGCCACCCACCCCACTGGCCCCACTGGACACCCTAGGGCTCCTGAGAGTCAGAAGAGGTGATGGGAACCGTTTGGCCCAGCTCCCGCACCTCACAGGGGGAGGTGGAGGCTGGGGAGAGCAGGCAGCCCTATGCCTCCATGTGAGCCCCTGAAAGGGGACGTCTGTCTCTGAAGCATAGGGCCCTGCAGGGCTGCCTCCAGACGAGGCCTGGGCTGGGGGCAAGGAGAGGGAGAGTCAGAAGAAGGCAGGAATGCCCCCAGTCTCGGAGTTCACCTTCCTGGCAAGGAGGCCGTGACTCTTACTGGCCCTGCACCGGGGTTTTGAGAAATGGCACCTAGCTTGACACCTGGCACAAAGCGGCACCTCCACAAATATAAGGCAATGAATAGGCAGCCAGTTGGTGGGCCTGGTAGTGGGGTAGCTAGAACTGGTTGAAGTCAGTCAGTAGTATGTTAACTTCAGCGTCACCCACCTCCCAGCCACAGTTTCCTCGACTGTAAAGTGACTCAAGTAAGGTCCTTGAGAGGATGAGATGAGACCAGGTATGATGCTTGTAGAGTGTGGTGTCTGGCATGACCTTAACAAGGTGGCAGGAATTCTCCAGCCATGACACCTCGGTACACTGCAAAGGTTCCCTCAGTGTCCTCGCCTGTTGTCATAGGAGAGCAGCAGGAAGCTGCCTGCCTAGCACAGTCCCCCAGTAAGCAAGGTCCCCCCTCACCTCCTTGGTTAGGTCCCCTCTGCCTCCTCAAGGTCTCTTCAGCAATGTGATTCTTGCAATGTCCTCTGTGACCCCCACCCCGGCTATCACCCAGTCTCTGTCTGACCTCCTCAGTGATGAAAGCTCACAAGCTCTAGTCAGTTCAGGTCTCCCCACGTTTGGGGGGAGGGGGAGAGGTTGGATGGGGTGCCAAGAAGGAGAGAGAGAGACAGAATGAAATTAATTCTTGCACAAAAATTCAAGTTCTGTCTTTGCCAAAGATGGAAAGGTTCCAGGCGGGCCTAGGCCTGTGTCTGGCCTGACAAGTGAAGGCAGGTGTCTCCGGGCCAGGCTTAGAGATCCCCTGTTGTCCCAGCTCCCCTTTCCCTGGACTCCCTGGTCCAGAGAGCACCAGTAGCAGCTCTTGTGGCTGAGTCTCCCTGAAGTGGTGTGAGCACTGGCTGCAGGGCAGAAGGGGGTGTTTCTGGAGAGAGGGAAACCTGGTTGGGGGATACCCTGCTTCCAGGCAGGAGGAGAACTGATGCCCCACAGGGCACACCTACCAACCTACCCCACGCTTGGAGAGAGGACTGTGTCCCAGTTTTAGCACACGGTCCTGCTCCTCCTCAGCCGGTGGTGGGCGGTTGGCAGGAACCACGTTAGAGAAAGGCGCGCATGTGCCAGGCTTCCCTGGGAAATGCTGGGAAGGGGTTTGGGAGCATTTCATCAGCAGCACCTGCTGAACTCATCATGTCAGATCTTCAGCCTCCGACAAGTACAAGCCTTCTGTCCTAAGCGAGCTCTGGCACCAGAGCACTGAGGCGAATCGCCGCCCTCTGGGTGACTCCTGGCTGCAGAATCTATGGCAACCTGAGGGGAGGAAGCCTTCTGGAGCCTGCTGCATCCACCTGCACCCACCGCTCGCAGGGCAGGCTCAGACTCATCCACCCCGCTGAGAGCCTGGAGGTCCAGCCGAGGAAGGGTTCCACTCATCCACAGCGCTGAGAGCCTGGAGGTCCAGTCAAGGAATGGTTCAGAACACAGAACAAAGCAGCAAGCAGATTGCAGCATAGTCGAATGGCAGACAAAAATAAGACTCTCTCAGGCTGGGCACCGTGGCGCATGCCTGTAGGTGGCAGCCCAGGAAGCCATGGCTGGGGCCAAGGAGTCCCGCCAGAGGCACATAGCGAGACCTAGTCCCAAAAAAATAGCTGGGTGTGGTGGTGCATGCCTGTAATCCCAGCTACCTGGGAAGCTAAGGCTGGGGATTGCTTGAGTCTGTGGTACCCCCGGCAACGTGAGCCTGTGGTTCCACAGGTAAAAATAGCAAGATCTAGTCTCAAAAAAAAAAAAAAAAAAAAAAAAGACTCTCCATCCCCACAGGGAACTGGAGGGAAAGAACCATGGCAGCAAAGAGGTGTGAATTGGGCTGCACACAGGAGCTCTTGGGGGCGACCGTCCCTCTTTCTGATCTCAGACCCACCAGCCCAGAGATGCTCTACTGGGCCAGCCAGGGTTGCTTGGCCTTTTCTGCAGCGGATCCTTGTCTGTGTCTCTTTCTGGGCCAGAGACAGACAGACGATGGGCAGCACGGGGAACCAGGCTCCCATTGCCCGCAGCATCTCTGACGTGGCTCCTGGGACTGGGGCTTGCCGGTGGCAGGTGGCTCTTTATAATGGAATTTCTTGTGGGAGCCCATCTCAGAGATGAGAAACTTGTAATCTAAATCTTTGCAAGTTAAGCTCTCTGCCCACCGCAGGAGGAACAATCTGGGAGCTGACCTGAGAATCAGGGGACCCCCTAGGGGGGCGTAGCTCTCTGGACCCCAGGTATGAGTGCTGAGGTCATGAACTGCATCTTTATTAAGAAAATGTAGGAGCCCCGCCGTCAGATTCTATATTTTAATTAGATTCTCTGTGGAGAATCACTGAGATACTAGAAAGAGCCCGAGGCAAGGAAAACTGGGAGAACCAGATAAGCTTTACAACCAAGGAATAACCTTGGGTGACTTGTAACCAACTTTTATTATCCTGATTCCCTAAAAATGATTGCTTAGGAATGTTTGGTAGTATCTAATGATAATCTATTTTCTCGTAAGATATTGATTTCTGTCTTTCGTGTTATAGTCCTCACGCGCTCATGATAATTACCCTCACGCGGTCACTTCTGCCTCTCACTGAGATAATGCACCCACTACTCATTAGATGCCCCTTCCCTTGGAATGTCAAAGTAGCTTGTTTAACAATATAAAATGTGGCCTGAAAACTTACAATAAAGCAGCAGATTCCTCGCTCACAGAATTCGTGTCTGTGATCATTCGCCTGCCTGAGTTTTTCCTGTCTGCCTGAAGCCCACACTCAGCGGTCTTTCTTGCACCACCGGTCCGTAGCAATTTCTCCCTGGGCTGTTTCAGGGACTTACATGAGGGAAACCGGCCATTTCTACTCCTCCACTCAGGGAGGGATGGCCCTGGTCTATCTGTCTGCAAGGCTGACATAGCCTTATGCTTCTCCCTGGAGATGGGAAGCCTGGGGAAGGGCATGTGTGTGAGTGTGAGTGCATTTGAGTGTACACAGGCAGCTGTAGGGACTACAGTCGTGTGTCGCCTTGTGATGGGGAGCCTTTCTGAGCAGTGTGTCTTTAGGCGAGTCTGTCATCCTGGGAAAGCAATGTCAGCTGTGGAGTTTGTACATCTGGGGTCACGATGAGCAAAGTAATGAGGTCAAATGCAGTAGGAAGGGAAATGGTATGTTGAGGAGACACGGTGAATGAGGCTGTTGCCAAGGGCTCCGTGATGTCGCTGTGACCCAGCCAGGCCTTGGGAATTGGGGGTCAACCAGGGCCTCTAATCTGATGATGACTCAAACAATCTCACCTGGTGCATAACTGTGCTGATCTTCCTTCCACAGGTTAACCCCGAGAATCCACTCTTGCCCACTTCCCCCTAGCCTGGACTCTCCCTCCCCATCTTATCTGTCTCCACCTTCACCCACCCCCACAGACATAGACCCATTTCACCTTGTCTTTCAACATCCAAATGCCCCTGAGAGGCTAGCTCCTAGAGAGGACGCTTTCTTGAAAGGATCAGTGACAGATCTCTTTGGGGTCTGCTACCATATTTCTTTTGAGCTTCATTCTCCTGGATCCAACAAGGCACAACTGTTGGGGGTGGGGTGGGGGTTCTTACGGAGTGGGCTACAGGAAGGTGGACTCTGCTTGCCAGAAAACTAGCAGATTTGGGGTGAGGGTGACCTGTGCCAGGGTGGGTGTGAAGAGTATATGAGCCAGTGCAGGAGATTGGGTGGGCTTGGAATCCTGAGTTCAAGTTCCAGCATTGCAAACAGCTCCCAAGAGGCCACAGATAAGTAATTCCCCCCTGTAAGCCTCAGCTGATTTACCTGGACAGCTCACAGGGTGGCTGGACTAATAAGCTCAAAGGTGACCTCTAGCTTGATTTCTAAGTTGCATGGCATGAAAATGGGACTAAAGAATTGAATTTAGGCTGCACATGGTGGCGCATGCCTGTAAGCGGCAGTGGCTGGAGCCAGGGATCATGGTTCGAGTCCCACCAGGGGCACGTAGCGAGACCTAGTTCCAAAAAATAATAACTGGGCTTGGTGGTGCACACCTGTAACCCCAGCTACCTGGGAAGCTGAAACTGGGGATTGCTTGAGCCTGTGGTACCCCGGGTGACATGAGCCTGCAGTTCCACAGGCAAAAATAGTGAGACTAGTCTAAAAAAAAAAAACAAAACTGAATTTAGTTTCCCTGCAGTTAGAAACTATTTTGTTTTTGTTTTTAGCTACGATTTATTAAATATCCCATAAATGATTGTAACACATTTCTAAGCATTTTACAGATAAGAATCCGTTCACTCCTTAACCCTAGGAGGGAGCTACTATGATTGTGCCCGTTCTACAGTAGATCAGGAAACTGAGGCACAGGGAGACTAAGAAACCAGCACAAGCAGTGCAGCTGAGAAGACTCAGAACTGGCAGCCTGGCTGCAGAGTTCCCCCCTCCCCCCCACCCCCTCACACATTCCAGGCTCTGTGCTAAATGTTTACCAAGTCCTATCCATTGTGCAGTTGAGAAATCTGAGACTCAGAGCAGTTGAGTAACAGCTGAAGGTCACACAGCTGGGAAGCGGTAGAGAGATTTAAGCTTGGCTCCAGAGCTCTGATTTCCAACTCACCTCTCCCCCTGGGGCCCCCAAGGCCCTGTTAACTAAGTCTTATAATTTTGTGTTTCTTTAAGCAGGCCAACTCTTCCCTTTGGCCCTCAGTTTGGGAAACTGAGAATGGTGGAGCATTGGACCAGGCGATCTTTGAGGTTCCTTGTAGCTCTGTGAAGGCCTGATTTGAGAGGAATGGTGCTTTTGGTTGAAGGGACATGTTTGTGGTTTGGGGTTGCAGTCTGGGAGGATGAAAGACAAAGAAGAACACTCCCTGCCACCCCCTCCCCTCCAACCCTTCCCCTAGGAAACTCTGGAGGGGCTGTGGGGACCCTGAGATGAGAGGGGTAGGGAGAGGCCCTGGGGAGGGTTTCCTTCTTCCCCGGGGTCCCCCAAAGCTCAGGGCAGGGCAGGCATAGGTAAATGCCAGGCAAGGGAGGAGGGCGCAGTCAGCAAACAGCTGAAGTCAGACCGCCGGAGATCCAGCCGTTGGGGAAATTGATACTGATGTGGGCTTTGTTGTCTTTGTGAATACTTGGAGCCACTTAGCTATTTCAGAAAAATGCATTTGAAGCCGAGGTGGCGTGTTTGTGGGGCTGGCTGGGCTCCCTGTTCCTGATCACTGGGTTACAACCCTTCCCTTCAGACCCAGGGCTGTTCTCACGTCCCAACTTCTTCTGCGCGCACAGCCGTGGGCCCCACACTCAACGCTCAGCACGTGCCCCTTGGGGTCTCAAGAGGCACCGATTCCTGTCTAAGAGGCAGCTGACAAATCCTTCCAGGGCGCCTTGTGGAGGAGGGTGGAGGTTGTGCTTTTGGGGAGGGGGCTGGGTACGAGAGCAGCGGGCTCCATTTTCAACCAGGCTCCGTCTGGAGAATGGATGGGATGGCCTCTGGTGGGAGCGGCTCAACTGTCCAGGCCATGAGTTGCTGCTGCGCTGGAGCCCTGGACACCCTCTCCTTCCCAGCGTCTTGGACTGCTCTTGTCTTGGGCTTGGAAGAAGGCCTCTGGGTGGGCCAAGGTGCCCACTGACATGACCCTTGACCTGGGGACAGTGTGGTGGCCTGGATCCCTTCCTCCACAATGGTGTCCACAGTAGGAAGACCCTTGAGACCACAGCAGCCTCTGGGGTGGGGAGCACTCAGCGCCTGACCGCGCCATTCCCTGCCTGGTGCAGAAGGCCACATGAGTCCCATTCCAGGCTCCCTTCATCCTGGAAGCTGAGGTCTGAGGGCAGGGGAGACTCTCCTTCTAAACACCAGCTTAGGCCGGGCACGGTGGCTCGTGGCTGTAAGCTTCAGCCTAAGAAGTGGCCGGGGCTAGGGATTGTGGTTCGAGTCCTGCCTGGGGCCCGTAGTGAGACCTAGTTCCAAAAAATTGCTGGGCGTGGTGGCACGCATCTGTAATCCCAGTTACCTGGGGAGCTGAGGCTGGGGATCACCTGAGTTCGTGGTACCCCGGGCAACATGAGCCTGAGGTTCCCAGGGCAAAATAGCAAGACCTGGTCTCAAAAAAGAAAGAGAGAAAAGAAAATCAGAAGCCAAAAAGGAAAATGCTGTTTCACTTCTTAGAAAGTAAAACTTTCTGACCTACCAAAGACACTGCCAAGGCCGGGCACGGTGGCTCGTGCCTATAAGCTTCAGCCTATGAAGCGGCCGGGGCTAGGGATCGCGGTTTGAGTCCCACCTGGGGCCCGTAGCGAGACCTAGTTCCCAAAAAATAGCTGGGCGTGGTGGTGTGCACCTGTAATCCCAGCTACCTGGGAAGCTGAGGCTGGGGACTGCTTGAGTCTGTGGTACCCCGGGCAACGAGAGCCTGAGGTTCCAGGGGCAAAAATAGCAAGATCTAGTCACAAACAAACAAACAAACAAACAAACAAACAAACTAAACACCAGTTTGGGGGCCCAGGGGGTAGGAGCTCTAGTTCCAGGCTGAGCTGGGGCAGATGAGCAGACAGTGGCCAGGCTGCTAAGGGTCAGGGAGCATTTCCGGCCATGGGGGTGAAAGGGACAACTTGATTCTCTCCAAGGCCCAGCTTGGCTGTGTCTCCAGGCCCCTGCTGACATCACAGGCTCAGGTCCTACCCCAGGAGCTCTGGAGGGGGGATTCGTGAGACAGACACCCTGGGGTTTCCCCCGGCAGGAGCTTGGGCCTTGCATGACCATCACCGTGGGCCCAGCACGCCCACAGGCCCGGTGGCTCTGGACCTCTCTGAGAAATGAAGATGGGAGAGAAGGGAGATGGGGCTGGTCAGGTGGGGCGTCAGGGTTTGTTTGCAAAACGAGAAAGCACTCACTTGCTATTTACCGAAGACATTTCCCCCCTTTCTGTTAAAGCCATCTTTCCTCGAGGGGAAACTTTTATTTGTGTATGAGTAAAATGTGCTCTCTGAACCAACCGAAAGCGAACAGGATGAGAGGCGTCGTTGTCACCACCTCCCAGCTTCTCTCGGGCTGCCCTTCCCTCCTCAACAACTCGCAGAGACCTGAGAAGGGTTGACCCCGTCCTCAGGCCCTGGCTAGGAACTGGCTCTGGCCCTGAGGATGCCTGCCTGGCCAGCAGGAAACACCACACCCTTCCCGCCGGAGCCTGGAAGGGCAGCTGCCAAGAGTGGCGGCCTGCGGCAAGGGCAAGCCTGCTGCTGGGGAGGCCCCAGCGGCCATTTCTTGTGGGCTCAGGCAGCAGTGGAAAAAGAGGGAGGGACCCAGGAGTCCGCTTGCCTCCTCGGTCTGCGAAGCCGCGTCCCCGGTATCTCCGGACTTGGAGACAGTCCTTCTTTCTGAAAGACTTGAAGCCGGTTGGTCCTCAGATCCCAGGGAGCCCTCTGGGCACACCAGGCTTTCCCACCACCCCTCGCTCCCTTGACACCTGCACTTCCGGACCGGGGAGCTGTTTCTTGCTGTTCACTTTCCGTGTTTGGTTTGGGAGACGCCAGAGCCCAGCATCTGAGAAGCCAACCAAGGTTTCTACGGCCTTGGCGGAGGTAGCTAGGGTTGAGCTCATCGGCCTCTTCTTGAAGGCCAAAGCAGCTTGTGGGTCACGTCCTCTGTCCCCTGTCCCTGACCCTGGGCACCTGGGAGAGGCACCTCTGGCTGGGGGGGGGGTTAGAGGGGGGCGCCGCCTACGGGGAGAAGGTGGTGGTGGTCTCGGCCTCCATGCTCATGGAGGAGCGCCGGGCGTGCCGGCAGGAGGACCACTGGCGGAGCTGCTCCTGGCTGAGGCAGCCCAGCTCCTTGAAGAGCTTGAAGAGGTCGTTGCGGAACTTGACCCCGATGAAGGCGTACAGGAAGGGGTTGACGCAGCAGCGCACGCACGCCAGGCTGTAGGTGATGTCGTAGGCGAAGTTGAGCTGCTTGCTCAGCTCGCAGCTGCTGCTGCTGGTGATGTTGAAGTTGGTGACCGTCTGGGCCAGGACCACCCCGTTGTAGGGCAGCTGGAAGGCGATGAAGACCACGACCACGGCGATGATCACCTTGATGGCCTTGTTGCGCTCGAAGTTGCGCGCCTGCAGCAGCGTGCGGATGATGACCAGGTAGCAGAAGCTCATCGCCACCAGGGGGATGAGGAAACCCACCACCATCTGGGCCACCTGGATGGTGATCAAGGCCTCCACGTGCTCGGTGATGAGGGAGCACCGTGGCACATGCTCCGTCATGCCCCTCTGGAGGCCGCTGTACAGCAGCTCTGGGGTGGACAGCATCGTGGCCAGGATCCAGATGCCCACACAGGACAGCTTGCTGATGAGGAGGACGCGCGCCCGGTGGCGGTGGGCTGACACGGCCTGGACGATGGCCACGTAGCGGTCGATGCTGATGCACAGGAGCAGGAGCATGCCGCTGAAGAAGCTGGCCTTGTAGATGCCGAAGATGAGTTTGCAGACGTGGACACCAAAGATCCAAGACTTGGCCGCACTGTACGCCCAGAAGGGCAGGGTGAGGAGAAAGAGGATGTCAGCCATGGCCAGGTTGAGCAGGTAGGTGTCGGTCATGGTCTTGAGCCTCTTGAAGTAGATGTAGGTCAGGATGACCAGCCCGTTGCCCAGCAGGCCGATGAAGCAGATGATGGAATACATGATCGGCAGGAACCAGGCCTTGAAGTTCCGCACGTCCTCCTTGAAGCACAGAGACTCGAACATCCGGTAGTCCACCGTGGTGTTGTCCTCGAAGTAGTCTTCCGTGACAATGTCATCACACAGGCACACCTGCGGAGGGAGACGGGACAGGCGGGCTTCAGCCCCATGTGCGCATGCGGCTCACCGCCAGGGGCTGCCGGGAGCGGCGGCTTTAAACATGGCATCCTGGGCATCACCTGCAGGTTCTGGGGCCCTAGCTGGGACCCACCGAGCCAGAGACCTGGGGGAAGGGGCCCGGGAGTGTGTTTTCCTAAACTTTTCAGGTTGGAGGTCAGCACGTCTGGAGTTTTAACTCCACGAGGACCGCCCACGGAGTCTGTCCAGACATCTGCCCTGAGGAGCAACCGGGAGTCCCCTGTCTCACAAGCAGGAAGGGTCTGGTTTTGCCAGCTCTGGGGCATTTGCCTTCCAGGGGCTGACGGTGGGCAGGAAAAGAATGTGGGCTTTGCGGTCATATGAGCCTTTGGCTTGTTGAACGTGCTCCATCTTCCTGAGCTGTGAAGTGGGGAGGGGCGCACTCTCCTCCTGTGGGTGTCCTGGGCTACCTAACCCAAGTTCGCCTCCATGGAGGCCTGACTTTGCCTGCAGAAACCGCTGGAGAGTGGGCACACCAAGAGCATGGCTGTCGTCTTGCATCTCCTCTGGGACCCGGGGGGAAGAGCTTTGTGGGGGCCTACAAGACACCCTTGCTCTTGAGGGCACAGCCCCTTGGGATCAAGACTAAGGAGACCTGGAGCAAGGAGAGAGGGAGGTACAGGCTTTGCTGAGAGCCCTTGAAGTCCTGGATTTGGGGCAGCCTGGATGGTGGGTGGTGAGTGACTTGAAGAATCTTCTGGGGGGTGGGGGTGGTGGGAGATGGGGCCCAGCAGGCAGCAGGAGCTCGTGCCCAGTACCCAGGCTGCCAGTTACTGCCGGAGGAGGACATGGGAGGAGGTGACAGGGTGGTGGACCTGCTGCCCCCTCAGCTGTCACCCGGAAGCTCTGGCTCCCTCCCCACCCCCGTACCCCTACGCACCCCCATTCCCCCACTTCTCTGCCTCCTACTTCCGGCAGATCCCAATCAGCAGGGCTCAGCTGCTTAGAGCTTTTTTTAGCTTGTCTATGGGGCAGGGTGAGGGTTCAGGCAGCCGGCTGTGATTTTATCAATGAAGGAGGGTACCCACAGCTCATCTTCTGCTCAGTGATGGGGGATGGGGGGTGTTGAGCCTGCTGCGCCTGGGAGGCGCCTCTGGGAAGAGGGGCCTGGGCAGTTGTACAACTGGGAGCGGAAGACCTTCAGGGACATGGAAAAAGGAACCTCAGAGGAGTGATGGGAAGTGGAAGCCTGTGCTCTGCTACCCCGTGTCCCCTGTCTTTCTTACTGCCAGATTCTGGGCTCATCACTGTCTAGCATGGGGACAGGGTGAGAACGAAATGGCACTCAGGATCCTCTGCACTGGACATTGCTATCTCCAGAAGAAAAG